>QLPC01003056.1:0-14053 GCA_003314055.1 Lactifluus hygrophoroides | reverse complement strand
TCTTGTAATGTAGCTGCCTAAGTCTCGTTCTAGAAATCCACCGCCAGACATTAATGAAGTAGACGTGACGCAGAATGTGCAAATTACGTATCAACCAGCTGCTCATCCCGTAAGTTGGCTCTGGCTGATCTTCTAGGGCCGTCCGTTCGTCGGGCAGTTAGAAGCATGAACTCCCATTCCTCACGCTCAGAGGAAAAACGTTTACTTATCGTGTGCACCTCAGTTGTCTTAAGGGAAGCATGTAATGAACGTGCGTCGCCAGGTTGGCACAGTTCTCGCCAGCTATATTGCTGGCCAGACCCCTGTCGGAGAAGCTTGCCAGTGCTTCTCCCGTCGTTGTCCTCAGAATATGCCTTTACGACCTCCCCGGATGTCTCGGATGAGGAAACGGCTCGCCTACTTGTTTAACCAGAGGCTTATCAGCAAAGAGATAGAGAGAGAAAATATTGTTCACTGCGGATTCGGCGAACTGTTGGCAGAAGCTTCATTTATGGATTCAGTTGAAGCGAAGTGCGGCTGTGAACCCCGGCGTGACACGGCTTCAGAATGCCTACGGATTGTTGCTACAGTATCGTAGCATGCTTGTGTGCATCTCCCTGAGCGTGCAGTGTCTCGGTCTGATCAATGATCAGACCGAATGGGTTGAGCCCCGCGGCTTCGACCGGGCCGAAGGATGCCCGAGACAAGTCGATAACGTAGTTACTGCACTGCACCTCCATCTTACACTGGCATTCCGTACTACATGCAGAGTATGCTGGCAAGCGCCCTGTTTCTCGTACCATCTTTCCTGATATTACCATTTGTACTGAGTGTCTATGTTCGGCAAATCCGCCGGGCGACAGTCTCGCAACGCGCGGCTGCACTTTCGTCCCTAGAGTTGGAGAGTAATTCGCGCGGGAAAAAGAAAAAGTTTGTCGGATTCTTTCACCCGTACTGGTGAGTTTAATATGCGTGTGTATTTCAAAGCACGTTATGGCATGGCTCAGATGCGGCATAGCAATGCGGGCGGTGGTGGGGAGCGTGTCCTTTGGACGGCGGTCGCTTTCATGCAGCGCACAGAACCGGACGTCATCAGCGTCGTCTACAGCGGAGACACAGACGCGACCAAGGAGCAGATCATTGCGAAGGTCAAGGTACGATGTGCGCGCTCACCTTTTCATTCCATAAACCTTCTCCGACAACGAACAAACTCACCCGTCTCTTTCTCAGGCCCGTTTCGACATTGCGCTCGCGCCACACTCACTGCATTTTGTCTTCCTCGAATCGAGACGGCTCGTGGAAGATCACGCGTGGCCGCGGTTTACCCTTCTCGGGCAGAGTATCGGGTCTATGTACCTTGCATGGGAGGCAATGTCCAAGTTCGTCCCAGACCTTTATATCGGTGCGCTCGCATTTCGCCCCTCCTCGCCCCCTTCCTTAACTGGCTTCTGACTTGTTATTGCAGATACCATGGGATATGCTTTTACTTTCCACGTTGTCGCATGGCTGACAGGCGTCCCCATTGGCGCATACGTGCACTATCCTACCATCAGCACCGACATGCTCGCGCGCGTCAAAGCCCGGCGCGCGACGTACGCTAACTCGGACTCAATCTCATCTTCTACAATTTTAAGTCGTGCAAAGTTACTGTGGGCCTGCACATTATTTCATATTTTTACGTTTCTAATGGGGATATTTTCAGGTATTATCGTCTCTTCATGTATCATTACGCATTTGCTCTCCGTCAATCGTCGTTCTTGATGGTCAACTCGTCCTGGACTAAAAATCACGTCGATGCGATACTCGCTCATACTGATCCGTTCCTCGATCTAATACATTTCCCTCTTATATTTACTGGTGGCTTAATCCTCTCATTAATTCACGCCCTGGCACTTCGATCACCCACCCACACGCACGTGACACCAAAGCAAGCACTGATTGTCTATCCACCATGTGATACACATGCTTTGTCCCAGTTTCCACTTGGCAAGCGCTCTTCTCTCTTGTTAAGCCTTGCACAATTCCGGTAATTATTTTCCCTCCATTCTTTCCTTCCTGTTATGCTCATTGTTGCAAAGACCAGAAAAGGACCATGCGGCGCAGATCCGCATGATGGCCGTGTTGTTAAAGCGCTACGCTGAGTACCGCCAAGCTGTGCGCCTTTTGCTTGTTGGGGGAGTACGCAATGAGGGTGATTCCACGCGTGTCGATGAATTGAAAGCGCTCGCAGACTCGCTTCAGGTTACTGTATGCAGCTATCCCAGTTCGATTCCTTTCGTTTCCGACTGATCGTGTGACCGGCGCAGGACCACGTTGAATTCGTAGTTAATGCGCCATATCAACGTATTTTGGAGCTTCTCAGCCAGGCCAGCATCGGATTGAACACGATGGTGGATGAGCATTTCGGTATAAATGTCGTGGAGTTTATGGTATGGCACCCTTTTTTCCCCTTCTCTCTGTTTGCCTGATGATGGGGGCTTCATGTAGGCCGCTGGCGTGATACCTGTCGTACACGCTTCAGGCGGACCACTACAGGATATTGTTGTTCCAATCGATGGCCAGCACACCGGTTCGCATCATCCCCTCATTTTGCTTCTTTCTCTCACTCACGTCACCGATGAACTTTTTTTTTTTGCAGGTTTCCATGCGAAAGATCCAGAAAGTTTCGCGCAATCGATCCATGATGTGTTGTCGATGTCGGAGGAGGATCGATTGGCGATACGTGCACGGGCGCGGCAATGGGCTACGACGACGTTTTCAGAGGATGCTTTTGAGCGGGGCTGGACACAGTCCGGGTGGGCGCAGTGGCTACCAAATTGAAACCAAAAAAAGAAGCGTGTCGTCGGACAAGGAATTCCGATTTTTTTACGGGATCCGACTGACGACGATTGGTGCATCACAGCCACGGCCCACTGGCACAAGTGTACCCCTCGAGATTTGTATACCGCGTTTACGGGAGCGTATGTCATGATCTTGGTGATAAATTATAGCAACGTGAGACATATAAAAACTTAATCATAAACGAGCGCGCTTGGCAAGTTCGTTGTGTCACCTCAGCGGCGGTGGGTGGAGATAATAATGTGTAATACAGATGATAAGATGGTCCGAGAGTGGGGCGCACAACCCACGATAAAGTATTTTCGCGGCGAAGGCGCTGCACGATGACGACCACCACCACGAAGGCCTATTATTAGGTTTTTACGAGCCACAGCGTTCATCCCCGTTTTGTGCTGCACCCTGCACTGCGGAGTGGATAAAGTTGAAGCAAAGCAAGTTAAACTTAGAAGGGTCAAAGACAGGAACGAAAGGGTGAAAAGGGAAAAGAAAGACCCTTTAGAAACGCCACGGTTATTTAGAAAGTCCCGCTCCGCTTATATGTTGAGGTTTAACCTTAGCATGAATTAATGCAGGGCGGAGAGTAGCGAGGACACCAGGCACACAGAATGATGCTCTCCCCCATTTTTTTCTGGTGCATCAATCATATTCCTACCATTAGACTAAAAGGGAGTTTCAAGCGAGGCGGGTTGCGTACAATAGGTATATCTATCGTAAGCCACTGGCAGGATGGGGGAACACCTGTAATCGGACTGCGTCCATAACCGTGGGCAATGTAATGGCAGAGACCAAAGAGGGCAAGAGAATCGCAGGTACAATTCGTCTGACTCTAGCTTTTTCGAGAGATAGGGGGAGTAAAACGGACGAGTAATGGGTCAGTCAGGTTGCTCGCTCAAAAAGGATGTGACGGGCATACAGAAAAGGCCTGACATAACCCCTCTCCCCCCTTAAGCAGCGGCAGGGCTGCGAGTTACATATTTGGCGTTCACGGCTACGAAGTGGTATATGACGACGGTGACCATGGCGAGGACACCGAGGGTGTTGGCCAAGGAGTACAGGGTGTCGTGGGTGATCATAATGGGGGCGAAGTCAGGAACACGAAACTGCGCGGTAGGCAAGGGTGCATGAGATTTTAACCCCCCTTCGCATGAAAGATTATCACAAACATACCCTCGAATGGAATGATGGTTTGCTTGTTGCTGCTGGTGAAATGTTTTTTTAAGAGGAGACGAACGGCCACAAAACGACAGAAACAGAAACGTGTCCACCCGTGGGAAACGTCACGCGCCCGTTGCGACAGCAGAGAACCGATCAGGGATCAGGGCCATCTTATGCCGTGGGTCGTATTGACGCATTTGATGGAGGATTGGGCCTGGCACTCCATCGTATGACAAACTACTGTACCACACGGGTAAGCAGAGTGAGTCTCTCCTCGGAATAATGGACGACTTGATACAGTCACTCGTCAGTTGGACAGTGATGCATCATATAATTTTGTGTGGCGTGTGCTAATATCCCCAAGGATGATGCGGCCTCCTCCCAGTTAGACGCAAATTCAAATAGAAATAGAATATTGTATTGAGCGATCAAGCGATTTATAAAATTACCTCGATATGGCAGTTACGACCTGATCGAAAAAAGGATTTCCTAGGTGCTTCTCTGATCTCAAGTCGTAAGCTCGAGTTCGAGTTCAAAGTGCACATGTGGACAGGGCAAGTGGCGAACTGTGAGAAATTGTATGTCTGAATCCATTTAAATGATAACGATAACGCTGAAAGGGAGATCTGAAAATGTGTTGACGGCTAACTTATCCGGCCGAAAAGTCGGGTCACTAGCCACCTAAGCCGCAATCGAGTCGTCCTGGCGATTGGGAAAGTCCTTTCCGATAGCAACACAGGTCGTATCGGAGAACTTTTGAAAAAAAAATATGATTGATGGATTGACTCGAATTTGAGGACAGGACAATCAACAACAAGAATCACCCAACGAGGATCCACAGGAACGAATCTTATTAGTTCTAGTGGGGATTCTCCACAGAGGGAAGGGCAGTGCTTGATTCCGAGGAAATGCCGGCGAGTCGCGTGTGACGTTATACCCCCGCGGAGGGATTACGTTTTGAAATATTGAATAAGAGAGCCGCAGTCTTGGACCCACGGAGCACGGAAATACATGTGGTCCGGGTGTGATAAAGTAAGTACTAGTCTGTTTTTTCAGTCACACTTCCATTTTACACTTTTTTTCCCGTCTGACTTGGTTTCTTCTCTTCGGATTGACGCCCTTATTAGGTTTTCATCCAACCAGTCCTGTGTGTTTGCTTACTGACTGGGAAAAGGATCGAGAACCAGGGGCTGATTCGATTTGCGCCCCGACCCTTCTATGTCTTCTCTTTTGTTCCCTGTCGATTACCCTTAGACGTTTCTCTCAGAGGTCAGGACGGTCTTTGCTCGAGGACACCCTCCCCCCGCATACATTCACTCCTTCCCTCCGAACCATGACTTTGTCCTCCGTAAAACAAAGTCGTAGTGCGACTGTCCCCATCCTTCTCAACGAGTTCCCCGTCCCGCCCACTTATATTCCTCAGACTGTCCCGGCGACTGCAAACCCACCTCCTTCCCGTCCTCCCTCCCTCCCACTCCCACCCGTCCCCGGACCATCTCCTTTATCGGACCAAGACCTTTTCCACATCACAGCCGCCGCTCGCTCTCGTCGCGCTTCTCGCATATCCTCATCCTCAAACTCATCCTCATGGAGGGAGTCTGTCGCCAGCCTTGGAAGTGCCAGCAGTCACGGTGGTCGGGCTTCCTTCACTGCCTCCACCTCTGCTACGATGAACGGCCAGCAACCTACAGGTCGTAACCGAACTGAGTCGGTCGCCTCTACCTCTACCCATTCTGTGCGTTCCTACTCTTCAAATGGCGCGCTCTCCATTACCCGTGCCATCAACTCTGACCACACAAGGTCGTCCTCCAAACCAATGGCAATGAAGAATCAAGCTATTTTAGAAGACGATGAACTCTCCTCCGTCAGCGCCACCGCCGAACCCTCTCTTACGAGCACCTCTCTCTCTGACATTCCCCGTGCCACCCCATCTCCACACCCCTACGTTAATGATGAACCCACTCTCCACCACGAACGTATCTCCTCGATCGACATGCGTGACCTTCCCGCCTTACAAGACGATGACACTATCCATCCGGACTCGCAAGCTCACACAGTGCACGTACAGATACGCGCCGCACGATCCAAGGTTTCCAAACCCCGGGAAGCTGTGCCATATCCCCGGCGAACTCGGAGTCCAACCGGTATTCAGAGCCACAGGCGTACAGCGTCTGCCACACAGCCTTCTCGGAGCCGAGAGCCCTCACATGATACTGGCCATCCGCCCACCGCGTTTTCGACCATGCCCTTTCCCAGCGGGTCTGATCGTGCTTCCAGTCCGGATATCGCGACTTTTATCGCTACCACTCCCCGCCCCAGGCGCCGATCCGAAACATCGTCTACCCGTTCTAGGTCACGATCCCAGTCGCGGCGACGACCACCCAAATCATTACCTGGCTCATGTCGGACTAGCGCCGCCGGCAGGTTATCCGTCTTTTCTCTTCCCGAAGAATCTTCTCGCCGTCAGAACGATGGTGGCGCGACCCTCGCATCACGAAGCCTATTATCATATGCTAATAAGGATGATGATGGCAACGGTTTATGGAACGATGAATGTTTCGTAGAAGATTACGGCGTCATGATTAGCGGTGGTGATGGTGGTTTTGGGGGTGTACCTGACGAAGAGGACACCGCGGGCGATTCTGATTCCAGTTTGGACCTGCATACACCACTTCCGTGTGTCCTTTTTTCCCTCTGATTCGCTCACTTTCTCACTTCGTATTGATATTGGTTTTCAGGAGTCTCATGCTACGACATGGGATGCTTTCTCCCTACTCAAAATTATTACCGCAGAATAACCGCGCTGATTCGCCTGTGGTCGCCACGGAGAGTAACCGACCTAGTGTATCAAGTTGTAAGCGGATCTTGGCATGTTACGTAATAACTTCTTACATTCATTGCAGCCATGACCAAATCGGGCATTTTTAAGGACGAGCGTGACACCATCCGGAGAAGATTCCGCCATCGAGACGGTCGTTTACTACGGGGTGGTATTGGGTTAACAACTGGTTTGGGATGGAGTGACAGGTGCGCTAATGTCTCCTTGTTGTTGTCTATGTCCGCTGATATATTTCATTTCTTCTAGCGAGGACGAAGATGCCCCATCCGATCTCACCAGGCGACTTTCACATCTTGCACTGTCGCGCCAGTCCTCAGTGGCAAGTTTGAAGACTGCCCCACGCACTTCGCGCTCCCATCCACATTCTCTCTCACGCTCGTATTCTGGTGATACAAAAGTCCATTCATCAAAGTCAACTCAGGACTTGAGACGCCCGACTCACCCGCCAACATCCTGGCCAAAACGCAACCGAACTGCAGTTTCAACACTATCTCTCAGCATTCCCGAACATGACCCTCCAGAGCCCGTACCGTCTCTGGCACGTTTCTCGGAGCCACTCTCTTCTCGTGTGGACATTCATACGGATTCTCGACCCAATGATCAAGTCAGAACCCCGTCTACTTCATCTACTCAATCCACCCAGAGTTTACCTGGCCCGGTTACCCCCGACGTGATGGAAAGCCTACCTCATAACGCCGTCGTCAACTCTTGGGACCGTGACAAGGTCCTCCCACCCCTCCCCTTATCACGGGGCCCGTCAATTGCAAGTCTGCGAACCGTGGGACCTCTGTCAGACATGAAGAGCCGTGCCTCGAGAGTAGGCGCGCCATCTTCAACCCGACCAATCTCCTCTGGATCTGAACCGTCGGACTCAGCTAGTTTATCCCCGGACACTCCGAAAGCAGCACATGGATACACGGCGTTAACGCTCCCCTCCACGCGTACTACCCCCCGTCCTCTGCAGCTTTCGGCCTCCCTTGGGGCTGGCTTACAGCCAGGGGAACCCGCATCCAAGCAGGGTCTCCTGCTTGGCTACAACCGACATTTACATGACCAGCAGCGTGCCCGTGCATTTTCTGGACAATCGACATCGACATCGTCCGGCCACCGTTATAGCGTGCGACCACTTGGCGCGGTGTCAGTCCCAGGTTTGCCTCAATCTGGCTCAGTGGATCTTGCGCTCTCGGAGATGGGCGAGCTGCGATTACGACCGAGAACAGGAACTGGTATGGTCTATAAGAAGAGCTCCTTGAGTTTGACCAGAGCTGCTGCGGACGTGCAGGCGCAGAGTCGAATCCGCATGACCCCCGAAAGGACCAGTTCTGTGGCTTCTTGAATGGGGCTAATGGCGGCAAGACCTTTCCTTCATCCCAGTTGATACTGTAACGCACACTTTTTATTATTATCATACAGTATTTCTTACCTATGGGACTACACTTGCCATTCCTTGTATAATCTTCCATTCATTGTTATGTGGTGCGCATATTGGTTAATTATTCTATCCCTGATTAACCTACATACTTAAGAAACTACCCCCTTTGCTCCTTGGACTCTCTAAAGCATTTTACGTCCTGGCTCCTCGCGGCCTGCTTTTTCTTTTCACACCCATCTTGCACTATACCCATTTTTCTGATGTTCACTGTTGTGGATGTACATTACTCGGTGGCATGGCTATCAGGTTCGCATGAGCATGAATTGTGTCAATGAATATCCCGGGGATGGTATGCAGATATTTGGTGTCTTGACAATAAGTAATTTCAAGGGCTGAAGGCAATATCAATCAAACGGAACCGATGTTAAAAATTGTCGAGTATAGAAGAACTTGATGTTCTGATCGTTATGTACAAGACCACGACTGGTGATATCCCCTTATCTTGCTCGACGGCGGAGGAAGCATCCGCGAATTTCAGCTAGATATCACATGTGTCCGTGAATGAGATATATCGCCGAAGTGAAGGCTGGGTCGCGAAGAGGTTGTCACACATATCGGGGAATTGCTATACCCACTACATAACCTTCACGAGTTCACGAGGATTTTGTACTATATGTTTTACGTGCGGTTGACGACCCGAATTCGAGCGTCATGTGCACGAGGGAAAAGGTAGAAAAGAATACGTACATTCGATCAAGATTTGTCGTCAGGCGACTCGGAAGGGTACAGATACTGTATGGGGGATCCATGATGTCCTGTTGCCTGTTGTGTTGCATGTAACGACGCGGAATGAGAAGGAAGGATATAGATATTCCTCACAGCCCTTTTCGACCAATCGAACTTTTTGCTTTGTATGCGCATGCGGGGGGGATGAGAGCAACCATAGCCACAGCGACAGTCTTTTTTTGGTGGGAAGGCGAGAGAAAAATAGGTCCATTTTGCCACACGTGTGGAAATTGTTGATTTCGGTGCATAAGGCAGGTCTGATCTTGACAGAGCAAGAGAACAGAAGAGAAGACGAGAAAATACGATAGAACAACCCATCGGACCGTTTTTTTTCTTTTTCTTTTTCCCCTTGGATATCAACTTTTGCATGGGGTTCTTTCCTTCCTCGGGTCCTCCCCCCAGCTGCAGAGGGGTGCCATGCGTAACGGGTACCATGTACTCGGGAGCGGAGGATGGGTTGCCAACTACAAGTGGCTGGAAGTGGAGGGTGGAAGGGAAGTGCCGGTAGCGCTGGGAGAAGGGTTGAGGTTCTGACGGCACTCGGTACCAGTGCCCTCTACAGTATGTGATTACTGCAGTATTGTACTGGCAGCACGATTACGGGGACAGCCGGGAGAGCCACCTGGTGGGTTGCGTGATATGAACATGAGATTCTGGTTCGAACTCTTCATAATTTCCAGTTACTCTCACTGCCATCTGTCATATGCCATATGGGATGTCAGAGAGGAGGGCTCAGAATACGCGTTGTTGTATTTTTTCTGGTCTTGGGGGGAGGTTTCCCGAATGTCCCAAATGGGGACCTTCTCTTCCTTTGAAGGGGTGAATCATTTGTCACGGTCAAAAGAAGAAGGAGGATACTAAAGCCATACAGTCAACCGGAGATGCGAACAGACGTCCGAGCAACCGAACGACGTGATCGAGTGAATATTCGATGTGTGCCAGATGTGGTGTGCGCGCAAGGAGGAAGAAGATGCCAGTCCAAGCGTCCAAACGAAACGTTTCCTTCCTGCAGGGTTCGATCCAGTCCAGAGCGGAGTTGTTATCGTTTGTTCTGGATCGTGTCTCTGCGCATTTACTTGGATCCATTTCATTACACGAGTTGCATATATTATATCATATGCTCCTGGGTCATTATGCTATCATGAGTGATGACGGCTCGGCGCTGCCTCGAGAGAAGAGAAGAGAATGCACGTCAGGTATTGGCGTACGTCAATACCCCTGCAGCGGCAATTCTGAGGTTCCCTGGTACGATCGGGGTTAATAATACCGTTGTCACATGTGGGCCTCAGCAGAGTTATTTTGTAATAAGTCATGCCAAGCCTGCAGGGCAGTGAGTTCGAGGGAGAAAGTGTTACTGTATTCGTAAATTTGATCATGTCCCGTCGCGGTCACATGATTTATCCCAGGCGCGCTCGTGACTTGGCACTTGAACGACTTGGCTCACTCACTGTAATTCCGTGGCGTGGCGCGCCGTGCAGCATTGTCCACGAGAATGTACCTGTCGCTATCGCCCGATGGCCCCGTCAGATGGAACCACAATCAAGAATCGACTCTCTTTCAGGATATCTCCCCATTCTCGCCTGCTTATGATGGTCGGTCCACGACGACCCTTAGTGAGAGAATACGCGAGCTCTACTTGCAGTTTCTCTGGCTTCCAGAGGTACGCGTCTGTCGTCCGGTTTGCGTCACGACATCACCGGCTCAATATGTCCAGTCCATCATGCCACTAAGTCAACTCATTCACATGATACAATCACTTGCAAGACATTCCACACTGTCGTCGCCGGATGATGTGCACCCACTGCACGCTGGGCTGGACGATATCTTGCTCACCGGGAAATGGTGTAGCTATAAATATCAGGAGCGGTTGCCAAACGCGATCTTAGCAGCGTCCCGCACGGACCTGGAGTTATCGATCATGCTCTTCGTTCTCGAACGTCACGCATTGTTTGGGGAACAACCGCGGGATCCCGGACATTGTTCCATAGACGAGAAAACGCGCTGGCTATCTGGAATCGAGAAGCGAGAGTAAGGTATCACGGACATCATAACGCGGTCGCGCACTAACTGCCCTTTACCTTCTTCCTTCGGTAGGGTGCAAATACAAATACTACTTCATTTATTAAAACTGTCCCTTCCTGGAGAGTGCACCCGTGTCCCCGTCCGGCCTGTCCCCGTATTATCACATGCGCAGAAGAGACGGAGGGTGCAGCAGTCTTCGGACGACGAAGAGGAGACCACACCCCGAAACATCCTCGAGGATCGGCTAGAAGGCCTCATGGACAGGCTCGTGCTTTGGCAGATGGCGCTGCCTGATGCAGAAGCAGGTTCGGACGGAACTAAAGTTGTACGCGATTGGACGCAGGTATTTTGTGACGATGTGGTGCAACCCGCGTGAGTGATTTGACGTTGAAACGTTTTATGCACGAGTGTATTCAAATCGTTATGTCATAGATTCGCTCAGATACTTCCAGATCAATACAAGCTTCTCCGTCGGAAACTCTTCCGCATCCCACAATGGACATCATCGGACGAAGACGACGAGGGCGAGGACGACGAAGAGGCAGCAACCGATACGGACGATAAACCGGTTCATGAAACCGAGCCCTCGACACTCGTCAACTCGCAGACCAAAATCCACAACACAACACAGTCACGTTCGCGTTCTCTCTCAGTTTCCTTGGAGCAGGAGGCTGGAATGCGTCGTAAAGATTCGAAACCGCGCAAGGTTTTTCAACGTGAAGTAAGCATGTCGAAGGTATTCAAGGCTCGCCGCAACGACGGGCCAAGTATGTCAACCGTAAAAGTCGAGTCAGAGGCCATGAGCGGTTCGACTATTCAATCACAATCACTAGTGAAAGGACCGACTGTCCTGGTAGAAGGCACGCCGCAGAAGCCAAAGGCAAAATCAAAGACTGTGGAGGTGCGGCGAAAACGTGCATGAATCGATACATCGGTTCCCACCCGTGCGTCGGGAAAGAAGAGTGATGGGATTTCCCTACTCGATTCAGGTCTCTCCATCAGATCTTTACACATGGACTTGTTGGGTTTATCAAAGACCGAGCGAACGAGCAGACCGCTTCAACGAAACGGACCGAAAACCGAGGAGATTCCGGTGGTTGGGGGGATGCCAGTGGGTGGCCTGGGCCATCACAGCGCCGCCGCGGAATATGATCGACCCCGGGGTTCTAGTGGGCTGTGATTGATATTCTCTCCCTCTCAGTAGTTGGGTACCTGGACATTGGAGTGGAGCGTGGAGACAACTTGATGAGTATATTAGTAAAAGGAATCGAACGCCGCAATGCAAATGAACGTTGAGCTGACCTAAGCCAAGGAAGCATCGCTATTCTCGGCAACGCACGGATTGATGGGGACGCGGCCATGCAAAGAGAGGCAAGTCGTTCAACTAAATAAGATAAGATTTAATAATTTCACTTTGAAATCTCGGCCTCCATAACCCGATGGCATCTCCCGTGTCTGTTAACCTCGCTTACGCTTACACTTTAACGCGACTCGACTTTGCCCCGACTCCCTCCACCCACGCTCCCTCCATTTGATGGAACAGCGGCCTTTTAGATAAGGCCCCAGCAGCTGACGAACAAGCGAAAAGATCCGCGGGCGCTGTCACATAGGAACAACAAGGCTGGAGCTTGAGAGGCCCTGAACTCCGTTCATTTTATCATCCGCAATATTATCAAGTAAGATAGAGGGCGAGACAGGGTCAAGGCCCCCTTTGATATGACAAAGGGGTTGTTGTTGTTGTTAAGCCGACGATGGTACCAGATCGGCCATAAGCCAAAGGAAGACGCATATGCATATATGATCTCGGACTATTATACATGCTCGCGCTATCGTTTTGCTTATCTCGGTTTCGGCTCCTGGGCTGGATTGGAGAGGCAGACAGAAGGAGGTAGCGGTGGAAGAACAGCGCAGGGGTATGGTGCATGCAATCGAGCGAACCCGAGCTCCATCCGAAAGAAGGCGCGTATGATAGTAAAAATAAAACCATGGCTTATCACCGTAGAACCGGGACAAGGAACAGGGGTAGTAGTAGCGCAGGTCCACGTCTTCGCTCTTCCCCTTCACTTGACCCCTTCTACCCCCTGGGCGCTGTTATGGCGGACATAAGTCGGAAAATGACGATGTCGTAGCACATGGGCAATGTGGAATGAAGAAAGGTCCCCTGGAGCAACGTGGATGCTATTAGTAGACGCCTGCGCCAAACGGAGGATGGGGTGGGTCTCTCCTAATCGCATGTTAGTTACAGGTATGATATTCCGAACGGCAGGGTCGGTGAGAGGCTTCCTCCACAGCCCCAGACAGGGCCTGACCGAGGATCTCGGGAAAGGGCCGGATCGAAAAAGGAATCAGATGGTTCGGCAAAAAGTAAACAACCACCTTTGTTTGAAGAGTTGCTGTAAGGGGAGGTCCCATGGCCAGGGAACGTTGATGGTTGACCGTAACTGTAACGGCCGTCTTGCCGCGGCAGGGAAAAAAAGGACCCACAAATAAGAACAAGTTCGTTCCTGATTCCCGCAAAGCGAAAAAAAGGTGTTGTGAGCGGCGGCGGGCGCAAGTGTGATCTTTTGCTCTACTTTGGGTTTTCAGTTAGTTCGTATCAGTCCGAGTCGTTTCGTTGAGCTCCAACGCATCCGAGCCATCATTACCATCATCAGATGGAATGGATGGGCGGAAGGATGGGGTGGATGTGCGCTACCACAACAGGTACCGGCCGGCGGCAGATAAAAACAGAACTCTGATATTCGTTCCCCCGTTTTACTATGCAGTCTTGATCGCGAGCTTGGTGGTGCATGCGAGAGCTTGTAAGCCGATGAGGCGGGACCAAAAATAAATTGCTCGTGCGAGGATGGGCTCGAGGATCAAAGGCGTGGGACGAGAACAAGGTTTTTTCTTTGCACAGAATGTAACAAAGGAGCGGCAACGAACGTTGGCAGCGGATATACCCGGCTTAAGAGATAGACATCATCACATCGACGATGACTGGAAGGAGGTTTACCTTGCCTACCACTGGCAATGAGAAAGAAAGAAAAAAAATTGTTCCGTATAGAGCACTGGCATGACCT
>QLPC01003048.1:0-21473 GCA_003314055.1 Lactifluus hygrophoroides | reverse complement strand
TTTTTTTTTTTTGGAATCGGTTTATTTGGTCCCCGCTGACTCAGCAGCTGAAAGACCAGCAGACTAGATCACCGAAGCTACAAGCTATACTACAACTCGGGGCTTCTCACTAAGTAAGCGCAGATGATAAAGTAATAAGATACTGGGGAAGTCAGGCACCGGAAACATAGTCCATGTCACAAGTCCACGCGCGTACACGAGACAACATAAAAACGGCAAAGAGAAGGCTTACATAAATGCTTCATCCAAGTGACACGGGTGTTAGGCCGGGTGAGCCTATGTCTTGTAACACTGGTCTAACGTGGTCGAATTGTGTTGAAAGGGGAATAGAGGGTCTTCGTGAGCTGTGACGCGATCTTGACTTCAGAAGGGAAGCGGGTCCCCTAATAGTAAGATGCAAGGCAAGTTCCCTATTTGCACAAGAGGACTCGAATGGAGTCCTCTCTATCTAGTGGTACAGGTTATATACCAGTCAAGAAGGTCTGAGTCATCGTATAGTAAACAGAATGAGTCATCGATCGGTAAGCATGAGTAAGAGTATCAGTCATCAGTCTTAGTAAGCATCAGTCATCAAGAAGTATCAGTCAGCAATGGAAGTAACCTGTGTCAAAGGTTATGAGTCATGGTTCTAGGTATAGTATAGTATCGGTCGTCAGTCATGAGTCATTGGAGATATATCAGTCAGCAGTCATGAGTCATCGGAGATATATCAGTCAGCAGTCATGAGTCATCGGTCTAGGCTCTGTCACGTGGTTGGGCACGTGATCGTGGGAACTATCAGGTGAGGGTTACACGTGGGTTATGTCACGTGGTCGTGGGAGAAGTCATGTGAGTTATGTCACATGTTCGTGGGATAGGTTAGGTGTTGGGCCGATATGCCCGAGGTTCAGGGTTTGATGCTAGGGGTGGGCGGAAGTGTTTGAGAGGGCGTGATTCAGTCGTAACAACGGGGGTGCGACCCAACTCCTCAAGGTGGGTCCGGCCTGGGGGGGAGCGGCCGCAGGAAGGCCTGGGAATAGTGGAGGAAGCGGGCGAGCTCATCGCCCCCTTCCTGGGTGGTAAAGAGGCGGCCAAGGGTGGCCGGATGATCGTGGGAAGTGATCCACCGCTCCGCGTGTTCGCGGTAGTCAGGGCAATGGCGGATCACGTGTGATAAGGTGAGGATGGGACCTGTGGCACCGGGCTGTGCGCACGTGCAGGTCCGGGTGTCGGGAGCTCCGGGTCGGAAGAGGGATGAATAAATGCCGGTGAAGGTGTGACCCAAGGCGAGCTGGATGAAGGCAGACGCAAGACGGCGACTGCGGGTGTGGAGTACCCCTTGGTACGCGGGGGGGAGGTCCCCTGGAGACGAGGGGGGGTGATGCGTGTGCCAGTGTGCGAGACGTGATGCACGAGGGGGTACGAATTCTTCCTGCCAGAGTAAAAAAGGGATGTGTGATAAGGGCAGGGGGAGGGGGGGCGCGGGTGCCTCCGCAAAGAGGGAGGCCTGGGCTTCCCGCGCGAGCTCCTCTAGTTTGCCGGCAGAGGAGAGAGAACCGGTCCTGCCAGGCCATCTCCGAGAGAACGTGTGGGCCTCGACCCTGTGATCACGAGTCAGCTCGGAAAGTAAGGTAATCAACTTACGGGCGTGAGAAAGGTGCTTGTGTTTGGCCCTGTTCACCATGTTGGCCAGCACCACCCGCCGGGAAATCAGTAAGGTAATGGGAGCGTGTCGCTCCGAGAGAAGCCGAGAAGCCCCGAGATAATTACCGAGGGCCGTGAGGCCCTCCGCCAGCGACGTCATCTGCGACCCCACATCGTCCGCCGTGCCCCTCATCCAAGCCGAGGCTACAACGTCCCGCCCCTTGAAAAGAATGAAAGAGGTGTAGAAGGGGGGGGATGGGACCGCCAGAATGTCCACGCGTAAGGTAAAAAGGGTCGAGGGCGGCCAGAAGAGGGCACCCCTCGCCCGCGCTGGGTCAGGGCGCGTGAAGATAAAAAGGTTGATATCTGACCACATAGCCCCCGCGCCGTGTCGCATAGGTAACGTGAAAGTGGAAGGGCCGGAGGGCCGCATGGTAGATAGGAAGGTGGGGGTTTCCCACGAGGTCAGGGACGAGAGGACCGGGTCCTCCCGCCAAGGTAAGAGGGGGACGGCGTCCGGCGGCAAAAGGGCCAACCGGTGCGAGTAAGAAACGGAGAGCTTACGTAACGTATAGACGATGGGCGGGATGGCAAGGGCGACATGCAGCGGCGCGGTCGGGGTGGTGCGGAAACAGCCGGAGATCCGGCGCACCACCTCGTTCTGGGCGACCTGTAGGGAGGCAAGGGCGGCCTTGGAGAGCCGATCAGTAAACCAGACGGCTGAGCCATACGTGAGAACGGGGAGGACGATCCCGGTGTAGACCCGGCGCCACAGCATGGCATCCAGGCCCGACACCGAGTTACCTAAGATCATGAGCGCCGTCGTGGTGGAACGGGCGCGGTTGGCAACAATCTTGACGTGGTCCTTCCAGGTCAGCTGGCTGTCCAAGTAGACGCCGAGGTAGCGGACCACCTTGCTGACCCGGACCCGAGTCTCCCCGACGAAGGGGTCGCGGTAGAAGACGATCGTAGGCGGCGGGCGCGGGTTGAGCACCGAGCGCGCAGCGAGGCGGGGGGTGTGTCGGCGTCGGCTAAAGAAAATGAACTCCGACTTGTCAGCATCAGCCCGCAGGCCCACGTCGCGCAGCCAGCCCAGCACCTCCTCGAGTCCCGACAGCACCCGCCGGGCGGCGTCACGGTGCGTCAGGCCCGGAGCGAAGATTGTGCCGTCGTCGACATACATACCCAGTGCGCGGCCCTCCCAGGTCCGGTTGAAGTGTGCAAGCATCGGCGCAGTGTAGATAGCCGAGAGGAGTGGCGAGAGTGGAGAGCCCTGGGGCGTGCCGAAGGAGACGTCGAAGGCCGATGACTCCTTGCCGTTGAAGGAGAAGCGCACGCGGCGCTGAGTGAGAAAAGAGGACAGCCACCTAACGACCGACGTGGGGAATCCGAGGAGGGCGCACACATGGAGCAGTCTCAGGCCGTACAGGTTGTCAAAGAACCCGGAGACGTCGAAGAGGGCCATGGCGCCCACGTGCCCCGACTGGATGGTGGCCGAGGCATGGTGGGCCAGTGACACGACGCCGTCGACCGCGCAGCTGTAGTCGCGGGAACCGAACTGGTTGCGCGGGATGAGGCCGAACTCGTTGACGTCCTGCAGGAAACGACGGGCGATCAGCTTTTCCAGCAGCTTACCGCAGCATTCTAGGAGGTTGATGGGGCGGTACGACTTGGCGGCCGCATAGTCCTTCCGCGCCGGCTTGGGCAGCACCACGCACCGCGCGTCGTGCCACGGGTGATGGCCCATCGACAGGCACTTGTTGTAGAGGTGCACGAAGCGATCCGCGCGCGCGGTGAAGGCCCAGCAGAGGACCTGATAGTCCACCCCGCTGATGCCCGGCGCGGAGGACGTCGAGGTGTCGAACAAGGCGGCCTTGATCTCGTCTTCGTCGCAGACGTAGGTGGGGTGGGCTGGCAGGGGGAGAGGGTCAGTGGGCAGCGAGACGGCCGGTTCCACGGCCGGGGGGGTGAAGAAGCGGCCGCGGAGGATGTCCGACATCTCGGAGTGATCCGCCGTGCGGCCCCGCGGAGGAGGGAGGGAGAGAGGTTGGACGTCTGACTGACGGCGTCCCAGGCGCCACCTGGCGCACCGCCAAACGTCGGAGGGGGTGATGTCGGAGTAGACCTTGTCGGTCCAGGATCGCTTGGCGTTGGCGACGACCACGTGCCACCGTTTGCGAGCCAGAGGGAGGTGGGGGGTGTTCGCCGCCTCGCGGAGCTCCACCAGTGCTTCCGCGCATGAGTCGTTCCACCAGCACGTGGACGCGGGGTGAGGCGTGCGGCGGCGGGAGAAGAAGAGGGAGGAGGTGTCGTTGATGTCGGCGATCAGCTGCGCAGCCGCGTGTTCGAGGGACGGGACGTCCGTGACCACCCAAGCCGGGAGCTCGGCAAAATGTTCCATCCAAGCGCGCCTCATTGATCCTTCCAGCACGTAGCCAGAGAGGAGTTGACGTTCGATGGAGCGCACCAAGGAGGAAGGGCGCCAGTGGAGGGAGAGGGCGGCGTGATCAGAACCGAGCGAGTCTGCGAAGGAGATCGCCAACTCGGACAGGACGTCGTATGTGGTGGCGGCCGTGTTAACGACCGCGAGGTCCAGTACGGAGTGGTGGGGGTAGCCGTGGCGAGTGACCAGCCCAGGGGCGTTCAGGACCTCCAAGAGGTTGTCGTCGAGCCAGGAGCCCATCGCCGCCGCCCAGCGGGACGGGGTCTGCAGCGTGCGTGACCAGCGCGGGGAATGAGTGTTAAAGTCCCCGAGCAGCAGCGTGGGCTCCGACTCGGGGGGAACGTGAGAGAAGAGAGGTTGTAGCGCGTGCCCGCCGTTAGCGGGCACCTTGTGATAAATATTATAAAGATAAAGAACGTCATCACCTTGCGTCGCCCAAGAGGACGTCGACAGCTTCATCACCATGCAAGACGGCGACGCGAGCGGGTGATCCGTCAGATGCACCACTGTGATGTCGCGGCATAGGGCCGCCCGTACATAAACGACGACGTAGTAACGTTCGTCCGCGGTCAACAGGGGCGGGTGGAAAACCCGCCAGGCAGAGGTAAGAGAAGGGCCCCGAAGGGGAACCCCCGTGGGGTCAAGGTCCGACCGCAAGGTAGCGAGGCGGACGATTTTGGGTTCCTGTAGGAGGAGAATGTCAGCAGGGGAATCGGGATCGTTCAACAGGCCGATGGTCCGCGTGTAGTTCCAGTTGACGTTCACGGACATAATGCGCACGGGGGGCCTGCCCTTCATAGAGACGGGTGCTGAGAGTCGGACGCACGGCCGAAGGGGCCGGCACGATGGTTGGCGATCTCACGGTTGATGTCGGCGACGGACCAACCCTCATCCACGAAGAAGCGGACGGCGTCAAGGAAGATGGGCGCGACCCCAGCGAGGTCGATGCCCTGCGGGAGGGCAAAGGCCGCGGAGGCGAAGACCGCCGGGGGCTGTTGCGATCCCGGCGTATCGGCCGTGGGGGCCGACGAAGGGACCTGCGCATCCAGCATCGGCACGTCGGGAGCGTCAACGCGAACGAAGGCGGGAGGATAGACGGGGGGAGGGGGCGCTTCCTTGTCGGAAGAGGAGGGCACAGGAATGCCACGGGAGGGCGAATCGCCCCGGGGGTCCCGGAGGCGTTTGGCGGAGGGGCACTTGCCGTGTTCGCGACAGTGGTGGCCCGCAGCTTTGAGGTTGGGAGTCCCCGTGTTAGGCCGGGACGGGGCCTCGTGACTTTAGCTGGGAAATGGCAAAGGCAGGAGAAGTTCTCTATAATAATAGAGAGGAGTTCGGGTGGTTCACAAGGAGAGTCTCAAGAGCAGGCTCAAGAGGGAAGGAAGTCGCTGGTACAAGTCCCGTTTATTGAAGAGGACTGAACTGAAGAAAAACAAGTAAGCTACGGATAGCTACTTATATACAAGGCGAAGTACGCTGAGTCATATCAAGAAGTAAGCGATGAGTAATCAACAGTAAGCGGCTGAGTGATCATGCTTGGTAATGGTACAGATCAGTAAGCAGAAGTGGTGGGAGTACGTCAAGTAAGTGAGTAAGCAACGAGATGGGATAAGGAGGTTTTGACGTAAGTAGCCGGTTCATGTTCCAGTCGTAACATTATCCCCTTCTTTGGGGATGACTTCCAGTCATCTAGAAACTCACATCGTAACCCTCGATGTAATCGAGGTCTTCAGTGGTGTCCTCGTACTTTTTCCCTACCGCTTTACCATTGCAAGCGGTGTACAAGGGGTGGTCCCCGATGCGGCATTGGCCGCCTTCGCAACGGTAGTGGGGGTCGACACAGTTTTTCATGGTGTGCCCGTATGACTCACAGAGTCCGCACCACTTACTCTTCGGACATTGTTGGCTCGTGTGTCCAATCTTGTGGCACACCGTGCAGCGTTTGATTTTGGAGCTGCTAGCTTGGTTTTGGGTGGCGTGTGTGTCGGTTTCGTCGTGTAGGGTCGGGAAGAAGGCAGGGGTGTTAATGGTGCGGTGATGGTAGGGGTGGTATGGGAGATGTCGGGGCGTGATAGGTTTAGGGAGGTAGGCTTTTACTCGTTCGTAAAGGCCTGAGTGTTGGATGCGGTAGGCCGCGGCTTCCATCTCTTCGCGGTGACGTATTGCGGCTACTTCAAGGGCCCGCGCTTCCATGAGGCAGCGGGATTCATCGACCGACCGGTGACGGAGTCGGTCCACGTCGGCTTGTAGACGCCAATCCCCTATGTCTTCGATGGCGTCGTCGACATCTTGTTTATACAAGGATCCGAAACGGAGTTTTTCTACCATTTCGTTGTCGACACGGAGGGGGTAGTGGTGGTGTGGGAAGCGGGGTAAACGGAGGGTATCGGCGTAGATGGGGTCCGTGGGTCCCATGGTCATTGCTACCTTGGGCTCTTTGGGGTCTTGGTAGCGGATGTATTTGGCGACTTTCGGATGGTCTCGTTGTCCATCCGGGAGTGTGGTAGGGATTTTGATGTCGAGATAGGATTTGTTGGTGGGCTCGTTGATGGTCCATCCTTCGAGGGGGTTGGGTTCTGGTGATGGGGATCGCGGGGCGTAAGGTAGTTCGCCTTCTTCGTCTTCGTCATCGACGAGGTTGATAATGGGTGTCGGGGGTTTGGAATTGGGTCGTATGGGTTGTGGATTTTCTCGCTCTTGCTGGAGCGGCGGTGTGGTAATGGCTCGTCGTTCTCCCCGCGACAAGTAGATGTCTTCTTCGATGGTCTGCAAGGTTCCTATGATGTTCTCGGGTGAGGTGTCCTCGACGTTGTTGTAGATAGAGGAGGATGTGGTGATGATGGTTTCGATGGCGGCCTGGGCAGCCGCTAGGGATGCAATGAAGGAGTACGTGGACTGGTTAGAGTCAGTGGATGGCGGTGACGGTGTCTGTGGTGGGGTGGCAAATATGAGTGGGGAGTGTGCAGGTGTGTGACCCGCCGATGGGTGTGGTGTTGGGTGGCCAGACAGAGGGGGAGTAGGGATCGGTTGGAGTTGGACGTGTTCCTCGGTGTTGGTCATGGTTCCGAGGGCGGCTTCTTCAGAGATGGTGGGGGATGGTAGTGGGATTAGGTCGGTTGTCGGGTAGGAGGCGTAGGCGTTGTCGACTTCAATGGTGTTGAGGGAAGAGATGAATGGGACTGCGGTGTTGGACATGCTTGTTGTTTGAGAGGGACTGGGGATTTATCGTGTGTATCGTAGTGTATATATATCTATCTAGCGTGGTGCTGTTGGGTGTTGTTTGTGGTAGTTTGTTGTTTGTTCGGGAGTGTGGATGTCATTCTTGCTGACCCATTCATTGTCCGAGTCCGGGTATCCGAGCCATTTGACTAGGTATTGGAGTTTACGTGATCGTCCGAATCTCCGGGAGTCCAGAATGTTCTCGACTTCGTATTCTTGTTCTCCTTCTATTAGTTCCGGGGGTGGTCGGTTATAGTTTGTTCCGTGTTCCGGGGTTTCTTTATACCCGGTGAGTAGTGTAATGTGGAATACGTTATGGATTTTCCAGTGTTTAGGTAGTTCCAGTTGGTACGTCATGTCTGACAGTTTCTTGTTTATTTTGAACGGTCCGTGTCTCCGAGGTGATAACTTCTTTGACGGTTGATCGATCCGAAGATTCGTGCCTTCGAGCCATACTAGGTCTCCTTCTTTGAAAGGAGCGAATGCTTTTGGGTTAGTGACTAATAGTGATTGTGCGTTTCGGATAGCTTGTAGGGCTTCGGTTCGGAGTTTTGTCAGCTGCGTGATTTGGTCTTCGACAGCGGGGTTCTCCGTTCTTGTTGGTATCCAGTGTTCGCGTGGGAAGTACCCGAGCAGTAGTTCCGACGGCGCTTTCCGTGTAGTGGCGTTGGGCCAGTTATTTAAGGCGAATTGTGCGTAAGGGAGCCATGTTGTCCAATCGTCTTGTCTTTGCCCCGTGAAGAATCGCAGGTATTGCTCTAGCATTTGGTTCGTTCTTTCTGATTGGCCATCCGTTCGTGGATGGTATGCTGTGCTGACGTTCTGTTTTATGTCGAATCGCTTGCATAGGTTGGTCATGAAGCTGGATATGAAATGGGGGTCTCGGTCGGAAATGATCTTCCGGGGAATGCCGAAGTATTTGAACACGTGATCGAGGTATAACTTGGCGACTCCCGGTCCATCGATCGTTTCGTTGCACGGGATGAAGAGGTGCATTTTCGTACAGTCGTGGTCTGTTATGGTAAGTATGGAGTCGTACCCGTTCGACTGGGGGAGTTTAGTGATAAAGTCAAGGGCTATGGTTTCGAATGGTAAGGCATGTTGGGGTGTGATGGGTTTTAAAGGTACGATTTGTCGTTGGGTGTTCACTTTATTGGCTTGACACTGAGCGCACCCTTGTACGTAGGCTTTTACGTACTCGTACATGGTGGGCCACCAGAATGAGCGGCGGATTCTGGCAAAAGTGTTTGAAATTCCGGGGTGTCCTGCCATTGGTGAGTCGTGATAAAATTGGAGTATCCCCTTCTTAAGGTCGTTGTCCTCAGCGACCGCGATGGCGTCGTGGTGCCAGAAGAGTTTACGGAATTGCTGGAGGTGATAAGGTTTGTGCCAACGGAGCAAGGTAGGTTGGTGGCGGGATTGGGAGATGCGGGCATCCTGGAGGAGGGTGTCGTAGGGTTCCTCGATGTCAGCTAAGTGGGCAAAGAGGGATTCCGGTAAGACGGTGGTGAGTGTGTTTTCGTTGGGGTCGGGGTAGTCGGGACGTCGGGAGAGGGCGTCAGCACGGGAATTCGATGTTCCGGCGATATGTTTAATAACGAAATTGTAGTCGGCGAGGTCAACGACATAACGGGCGAGGCGGCGGTTCACCCGCTGTGGGTCTTTCCAACTCTTGAGCGCGTCATGGTCGGACCAGACAATGACTTTAAAGGGTGATCCGACAAGGAAGTGGCGCCATTCTCGGAGGGCGCATACTACGGCCATCAATTCTTGGTCGAATGTGGAGTATCGCCCCTCTGTCTCGGTGAGTGTTTTTGAAAAATATGCGACGACTTGTTTCTTGTTTCGTTGGTCTCGTTGGAAGAGGACGGCGCCGAGGGCAACTTTTGAAGCATCGGTTTCAACTTCAAAAGGTTTGTCGAAGTTAGGTTGGGCTAGAGGTGGGTAGTTTGTGGCCATTTGTTTGAGCCATTGGAAGGCGTTCTGACGTGCGTTGGTCCATTCAAAAGGTGTTCCCTTTTTTGTTAGTTCTGTGAGTGGTTTGGCCTTTTGGGCGTATCCTTCGATGAAAGGGCGTAACCATCCTGCGAGTCCAAGGAATTGTCGTATTTCGTGAAGGTTGGTAGGTGTAGGCCATTTGTCAAGGGCGTTGACCTTGCTGCGATCCATGAGGAGTTGTCCTCCTTTGACGGTCATCCCCAGGTAAGGTAGTTCGTCCGTTTCAAAGGTGCATTTTTCCGGTTTGAGGTAAAGGTCATGTTTCTTTAGGATTTCCAGGACTTGGTTGACTACGTTGCGGTGATATTGTAGATCCTTTGGGGTGGCGATTAATATGTCGTCTAGGTAGACGAACACGGTGCCTGTCATTATAAGGGGGCCCAGGATGGTGTTCATAAAATGTTGAAATGTAGCGGGTGCGTTGCACAGCCCGAAGGGCATGACCTTGTATTGCCAGATTTGCGGGGGGCGTTTTTGTGTTGCCGGTGTGATGAATGCGGTTTTCCATTCATCCCCTTCTTTTATCCGGATGTTGTTGTATCCGGCTCGCATATCCAGTGCGGTGAATAGTTCGGCCATCCCTAGATTTCTGGTGAGTTCCGCCATGTTTGGAAGGGGGTACAGGTCCTTCTTTGTGATGAGATTTAACGGTTTATAGTTTACCACGGGTCGTCTCGTTCCGTCCTTTTTGTCGACGTAGAAGAGTTTGTGGGTGAATTGGGATTCTGATTCTTCGATGTATCCTTTGGCCTTTTCCTCCTCAATATACTGGTCGGTCGCTCGTTGTTCGTCCAGGGTTAGTCGATAAGGTGTGGACTTCATATATTTGGGCGCGTCTTCGATTAGGTCGATTTTGTGGTCCCAGGGTTGATGTTTTGGGAGTCTGGTTGCTTTCTGTTTGCTGAACGTATCTTGGTGGTGATGGTAGGCGGTAGGCACTATTTGGTCCCAGGTTCTTTGAGGCTTTGTAGCATTGTCTTTGATTGCGATTTGTGTTGCGATGGTGGTTTTGTTGACCTGCAGGTTAATATTTCGTTTCCACAGGTTGAAATCCTTTCGTCCTCGTTGTTCGATAAGGATAGGTGTGTTGTCCATGGTTCCTTTTGTCCAATTGATCTTTGGGTTGAAATCTTGGAACCAAGTGTATCCTAGTATGGTCCGGTCTTTTCTGAGGTCCGTGATGAAGAAGGTTTCTAGTTTTGTTTTATTTCCGACGGTGACATGGAGATCCATGGATTGGGTGACTCTCCCCTTCTTGTTTGGGGATCCGTCCACATTTACTATAGGTCGCGGTATGGTCAGTTTGAATGGGAGGAAGCCTAACCTTCTTGCAGTTCGATGGTCCATTAAGTTTTCGGTAGCCCCGGTATCAAGGAGGGCTATGTCTTCAGCCGTAGTGCACACTGATTGTAGAGACACAGGTACTTTCATTGCTTTCAGTCTCGATACAAATACAGTGTTCACTCGTAACGCTTTTGCCCAGGCTGTCAGGCGCAAGCGGGGGCAAAATCCTCCTTTCCGAAACATTGGATCACGAAGGCTTCTTTTTCTTCATCTCCTAGTCCATCGATAAGTTTGAAGATATCGTCTGCTTTAGGTTTTTCTTCTTCAATCTCGGTGGTCCTGACTTGGGTGGATTGTTTGGATCCATTGTTTTGCGTCCAATTGGTCGACTTTGGCCAATTGCCCGGTTTCTTTCCTTTCTTCTGGGGACAGTCTTTGGCTAGGTGTCCTTTCTTCCCGCAATAGAAGCATTCGCCATTACGCATGCGTTTCTCTCGTTCTTCGTTGGATATTTTGACGTAGTCCACGTCCATTGGCGTTACTTGGTTGTTTCTGTTTCCTTGGCGGTTTCCAAGGGCTTGCCTCCATTGTCCTTCAGTCTTCCCCAAGAACTTCCTGGAGGTTTTTCCCGTCATTACGTCAAATGCGATGTTATTGTAGAAGGCTTGGTTTTGCCTCCTTAGAGCGGCTTCCCATTCGTCCCAAGTAGTGGGTTGCGTTTGTTGGTAGTTGTTGACGTCATAGATCATCTTCCTCGGGAGTCCCTTGACTAAGAGGTCCAACGTCCCTTTGTCATCCAAACTGTTACGACTGAATCACGCTCTATCAAACACTCTCGCCCACCCCTAGCATCGAACCCTGAACCTCGGGCATATCGGCCCAACACCTGACCTATCCCACGAACATGTGACATAACTCACATAACTTCTCCCACGACCACGTGACATAACCCACGTGTAACCCTCACCTGACAACTCCCACGATCACGTGCCCAACCACGTGACTGATCGAGACTCTTGACTCATACTGTTGACTGGTATATCTCCGATGACTCATGACTGATGACCGATACTGTACTATACTTAGAACCGTGACTCATAACCTTTGACACAGGTTACTTCCATTGCTGACTGATACTTCTTGATGACTGATGCTTACTGAGACTGATGACTGATACTCTTACTCATGCTTACCGATTCATGACTCAGATCGCTTATGATAAAACTCATAGCTTAGTATATAAACTGTACCATTAGTTAGATAGGACTCCATTCGAGTCCTCCTGTGTAATTGGGAGATTTGTCTTGCATCTTACTATTAGGGGACCCGCTTCCCTAACTAAGTCAAGACCGCGTCATAAGCCACGAAGACCTTCCCCATTATCCTCTATCCGACATCATAGACCAGTGTTACAAGAAAGGCCCCTCCAGCCTAACACAAACCGTATCCGGCTCGGGCAGCGAGATCTTTGAACTTGGCTAAGTATTCATCCAAATTTTTGTCGAACCGAATGTTTTGGAGGTCGAAGGTAGCGCTAGCGACGGATCCTGTGTCGGAATAACTCCCTCTGAAGCGGGTTAGGAAGTCTGTCCACCAGTCAGCATGGTTGGCCACGCGTTGTACGTTGGTGTTGATCCATTCATACGTGTTGTTGATGAATGCCTCGCATTGGGGTCCTTTCATATAGGATAGGACGTAATAGACTTTAGAGAGGGGAGTGTCGGCAATAGCGTGTCCCGTATTCAACGCGAACTGGACGTCTAGGTCGCGGAGGAATGCTTTGGATGTTTTTCGATCGCCCCAGAAGATAAGGGGTGGGTTTCCGCTCATATTTCCATGTCTTTGACCGGGCGCATGCTGTCCCTGTCCTTGGAGTAACTGCTGGAGTTGCTGTTGTAGCTGTTGTTGGTTGGCTAAGGCTGTAGCTTGGTCGATAGCTGCTTGTTGCTGCTGGGCGTGAAGTTGTTGGATAGCTTGAGCTAGGTTTTGGTTTGCGGGGGGAGGAGCAGCCATTTCTTCGGGTTGTTCGTGGGGTGTTGGTTGGTTTACTTGGGGAGGTTCCTGTGGGTTTTCTGTTTCTGGTTGATCTACTTGGATTGATTCTTGTGGTTGTTCTGTGTCGTGACTGTCTTCGCTGACTAGTTCTTCGTCTGATGCGTTATGATCGAGATCGTATGCGAATTCGGTTTCTCGGGTAAAACGGAGTTGTTCACTGGAGTAGATGTCGTGGTTGATGAAGTATAATGGGTACCAGTGGTTATCGATGAATTCGATGGGGAATGGTTTAGGTTTTCGTCCTTCTGTGTCCTTCTCTGGATAGTACCAGTATCCTGAACCTTTACTGTCTTGTTTCCAAAAGGTTCGTGGTCCGCGGAAGCTTTGATCGAGGTCGTTGAATTGTCTCCTGTTGACTGTGAAACAATCTAGGGGGAATCGGATTTGAGAGGGGAGGTCAAGGCGTCCTGGTCCACTGATTTGTCTGATTCTAGAACTTGGTCCTGCGTCTGCCAGGGTTGGAGGAGTTCAGTCCTAATGTTAGGCTGGGACGGGGCCTCGTGACTTTAGCTGGGAAATGGCAAAGGCAGGAGAAGTTCTCTATAATAATAGAGAGGAGTTCGGGTGGTTCACAAGGAGAGTCTCAAGAGCAGGCTCAAGAGGGAAGGAAGTCGCTGGTACAAGTCCCGTTTATTGAAGAGGACTGAACTGAAGAAAAACAAGTAAGCTACGGATAGCTACTTATATACAAGGCGAAGTACGCTGAGTCATATCAAGAAGTAAGCGATGAGTAATCAACAGTAAGCGGCTGAGTGATCATGCTTGGTAATGGTACAGATCAGTAAGCAGAAGTGGTGGGAGTACGTCAAGTAAGTGAGTAAGCAACGAGATGGGATAAGGAGGTTTTGACGTAAGTAGCCGGTTCATGTTCCAGTCGTAACACCCCGCGCAGTTGATGCAGCGAAGCGGGCAGTCGCACACGCCGGCCTTGGCATGCGAAGTGCGCTTGGGGCACTGGAGCGGGTGATCCTTCGCCTCGTGCCGCCCGCCGCAGACGAAGCAGACGACCACCTGCGGCGCTTTGCGACAGCGCTCGACGGAGTGGGCAAGGGAGTGGCAGCGGTCGCACTGGCGGAAGGGCGCCTTGGAGGCGAACTTACGAGCCCAGGTGCGCGCCCCGTACATGTAGGGCGGCGACTTAACGATCTTGTTGACCAAAGTGTTGGTCGGGTCGAAGATCGACATCGTGATGGAGCCCTTCGCCGGAAGCGACCCCGCCACGTCCCTGGCGTCGTAGGACTGCAGCCATTTGGGAGGGAAAATGTAGGTGACCCCCTGGAAGAGGGGGTTGTGGTGGAGCTTGGCGATGAGGTCTGAGGAGGAAGGGAGGGAATCATCGTCGAAGTTGCGGACGATGGTGACCATGTTGAGCATGAGGCGCGCATACCCGTCCTTGGGCGCCAGCGTGCCGCGCGGGAACGGCTTGGTCAGTATGTCCTGGTGGCTCATCACCACCTGCGTGTCCGGCTTGCCCGCGAACGTATAGACGAAGTTGGGGTCCGACTAGACAGAGCGTAGTCCTGCTACCTTGACTTCTTTACTAGGTGATGGTGCTGCTGCTCCAGCTGTCTTGATGATGAGAGCTGCGTCCATGGTTCCTTGGGCCCAGTTAGGTTGTGGGTTTGCTGCTACAAGCCATGGATACCCCAGTACCATCTGGTCCTTTCCCATGTCGGCCACGTAGAATCTGAGGGTGTGAGTCACTTCTCCTGTGGTGACTTCAAGGTCCACGTATTTGTCTACAATCCCCCCTTTGTTCATCGTTCCATTGGCGTTATGTAGCAGTTTGGGGTGCCACAATGGCCTCATTCCAAGTCCATGTTCTTCGATGAACAGCTTTGAGATGAAGTTGCCAGTGGCTCCGCTGTCCACAAGAGCTACCAGGTCTGCCTCCTTCAGCGCGGTGTGAAAACGAACCAGAAGTCGCATACTATTGAGTCTGGGTAGAAATACATTGCGTTGAAACATAGCTCGAATAAAGGCCTTCTTATTCAAGCCTTCTGAAAATCCTGTCCTCCCTCAGTGTTCTCCCACCTCTTCTGCAGTTCTTCGTAAGTCGCCAAGTCGCAGGAACGTAAGTATTCAAAGACTTGGTCGGTGGAGAGGGCTGAGGACGTGGTAGAACTTCCCGAGTCGCTAGTGGTGTCACTGGCATCCATTTTTGATGCCTGTATAGTCTTGGGGCGTGGTCCTTTGAATGAGGGGCAGTTCCGTTTGATGTGTCCCTGTTTCTTGCATAGGAAACACCTTCCTTCGGCTTTGAGTTTTTGGGCGTCCGCCTCTGTGATGCCACAAAGGGCATCCACTTGCATGGCATCTGGGTGACTGGCTGGCGTCCTATACTGTCGGTTGCTTTGTTGTTGGTGCTGGAAGAATGGTCTGGGTGGTCCTCCCCTCTGATTTCCTCGTCTGAAGAAGTTCCTCTGGGGGCGATAGGGCTCTAACTCCGAAAGTTTGGCCTGTTTGTTTCGCGCCAGAGTACATATCTCTTCCCAGGTATGTATGGCTGTGTCAGAGAGTCCGATTTTGCGATGCAAGGCCCAAGTAAGTCCTCTTTTGAAGATATCGTGTACCGCTTCGTTGTCCAAAGGGTAATTGGCCTTCCTTGCCAACGCCGCGAAGGTGCTGATGTAGTGGTTGATATCTTGCCCTTGCATTTTGAGTCTCTGGAGTGCTGTGGCCGCATTGGTAGCAGTGTTGACGTCCATCCAGTCCTGTTCGAAATTGGACCTAAACTCGTCCCAAACGTTGACATGAGGCAGAGTGGGGACGGGCCTGACCAAGATCCATTCGATCTTCTGATGTTTCCATTCAGCGGTCGCCTGTCCGCAAATGTAGGTGAGGGCGTGTGCAACCTTCCTATAGGGATCCCTCATGACAGGGGTGTCTTCATTGGTGAATTGATAGAGGATGAGCGCCTCCATCCAGGCGTCTGCTAAGGGGCGTTCTCCTTCAAAGGGGGGTGGTGGGGCGCCCTCCATGCATCCATTTCCAGGTGGTAGCGCAGCGCCCTGTTGTCCTTGGACATTCCCTCCTTGGCCTCCTTGTCAAGGCTCACACGGGCCTGGTGCCCAAGTGGCAAGTCCTGACTTAGAGTAGGAAAAAGGAGTAGACGAACACTAAGTAAACACTTAGTGCTATAGTGTATAGGATTGAGTGGAAGCTTAGAGGCAAACGCCTCAGAGGTTCCTTGAGTGGAGAGATAAGAAGAAAGACGAGAAAGGTAAGAGAAATGAAGATCAGACTTGATAAGACAAGAACCAAGTGTGATTACAAGGGACGAAGTAAGACTCGAAGTTGGGGATTCCTCCCTCAACTTAGGCCTCCTTAAATACAAGGAAATCCTAGTACTACAGCTACTAGGATTCGAGTCACTCTGAGTTGTATGAGAAACTTATGGTACAGTCACTATGAGTTGCATGAGAAACTTATGGTACAGTCACTATGAGTCGTATGAGAGTCACCAAGCCACGGTGGCTGGCATAGCCTTAAGGGCCATCCAGCCACTGTCCGTACTTGTATTAGTCCTTTACCAATCTGCCGGTAGCTCCCACAGCTCCGGCTCCCTGATCCTGCACAAGTCCATCCCACACCAAGTCAGCACCATCCACGGGCAGGTGCACGTGACCGTGAGAGTGTACTTCCAGTACACTTGACGCAGGCATGCCCGTGGCACTCCTGGTCCCCCAGGTCCTCCTCCTCCAGGGTTAGGAGGTGGGGCTCCACCGCTTGGTCCACCACTGCTTCCTGGCTGTGCACTGGTACTAAGGGGATTGAGCATCAGGTTGGCAGCAGTCTGGATTTGTGTAGGGACGATGGTAGTGGTGCTAGTCATTCTGGGATTTTTGGGAGTGTCAGAGTCGCTTTCTTGGTCTTCAGGGGTGTTAGAGTCGTCAGGGTCGGTACTAGCGGGTCGTGGGGTGTCTTCTCCTTCCTCTAAGGCTTGTAATAGAGGTTGAGCGTCGATTATTGCGAGTTCTTCGGGTTCTATTTGAAGGAGTTCCGGGTTATAGGTGCTTGGTGCAAGCCTGGTAGCTTCTCCTTCTTCGTTGTTGTCGTAGTCGCCTTTGTCTTGATCGAAACATTTCTCGAATTCGAACCAGAGTCCGTGGGCGAATGTGAGAGGGAATAGTCCGTTGTCAGAGAGGGTATACCAACCACTCCACCTGACAATGTGTCCTTCGACTTCTGTTCCTTTTTCCAAATGATAGACGGCCCTCTGTCCTTTCCAATGTATGATACATCCTTTTGGAACGTCGTTGGGTCCTGCACTAGGACACCAAAAGGGGAGTGTGGGGTGAGGGGGTCTTCGTCCGAAGTCGGGGTCCCTCTGAGGCTGTTTTCCTTTCCTTGACCTCGGTGCCAGGATTGAGGTCTGTTCTAATGTCACGCCTAAGTCCTAAGCGTGTCCACAAGTCGAGCAAGGACTCAATACGTCCTCTGACTTGTCTTGGTCTGTTCCAAGCGAGGTCAAGCAATAAACTTGAGGAGCGAGGGTTCACACGATAAGAGGGATGACTTAGAAAGTATATTCACGAGGAGAACAGACCTAAGGCTACCTAGACACATCACAAGTCTTTAAGTAGTTCTACAGTACATCCACTGGCGCTCCCAAGGCCCTTCCAGCATGTTCCACTGCCTTCCCTAGGCCTGTCCCATGATCCAGTATCTGTTGAGTCATATATCCATATCCAGTATAGTACAAGGGCCCATATGGCTGTCAAGTCATGAGATGGGGTACGCGTCATAGTCCAGAGTGTGGGATACGAAGATAGAGGGCCTAGAGCCCTTACTGAGTGGTAAGAAGTCCGTAAGATAAGTACCATAGGTAGAATGGGGTCAGAAGTCCATCGGCATGTAAGTAACAAGATAGCCCTCCGGATGTGAGGGTACAATGTATCTGGGAAAGAAAGAATAGTCCATAGAACGTTGAGGCAACGTGACAGGGAGGCTCTAGAGGAGGATCAAGAGGGTGCGGAGACCGCGCTGGTAGGGGTGGGAGTGGGTGCACCCGAGCGGGGTGGTGGGGGCAAGGATGACGGTTGGTATGGGTGAGCCTGAGCCCGGGCTTCTTCTTTGAGCTTGCAGGTGGGCTTCTTGGTGGGTTTGAGGGCTGCTTGGCCTCGTGCTTCCAGTGCGGTCTTCACTTCCTGGAGTTCTACCTTGTAACGTGCCTTTAATGTGGCAAGTTTGGTCTGATAGGTTTTGTGGGCTTCTTTCTGTGCTTGTTGAAGGGCCTGTTCCTTTAAAGTAGGAAGGACGTTGTTGAGGTATGTTTGAGCCATCGTTTCGGCTTTGATCTTAGCTTCCTGCAGAAGATCTTCTTTCCCCTTGATGGAAGCGAGTTCTATGCGCATGCGTGCAGCTGACAGGGCATCTGTAATTTCTTGTTCCGCCCAGGGGTGGATCACATCAATTTTGGTGCGGTTTATGGCTGCCTTTCGTGTGGTGGCCTTGAGTTCGTCCAATACCCGAATGATCCATTCGTCAATGCGGACGTCTCATGGTATTTCAATGTCATTGCCTGACAGTCTGACGATATTTTGGACAATGAGTTCGTTGATGTTGTCGAGATGCTGTTTGGTCCACTCATCAATGGATTCCCGGATGAGGGGTAGCTGTTGCTTGATGATGGTAGAGTGGACGGCCCGTAGGTCGCTCCCAATGGTCTTCACGACTGCGTTGTAATGATGTTCTGGGACAGCCATTCTGCATCGTTCTAGGCAGTGAATGCAGACTTCCCAGTTGAAGTGGTAATCCAGGTCATCTCTAAAAAAGTGGCTGAGTGTGAGGAGGGTTTCTTTAAGTTGTGTGATGTCCTGTGTTTCGCCATCGGAAAGGTTGAGGAAAATCTGGGGGAGCATGTCTGAGCCTTCTGAGGTGGGGTTGTTATTGAAGGTGGTTCATAGACCTTTCTGGACCTCAGCGATGCACATGAGTGACATCTTAATCCAGTTGGTTTGGGTGGCATGGTCTTTGAAGCCTGAGGATAGGTAGGCTCGAAGAAGTGTCAGGGAGGAGCGAAGGGATTCGCTGTCAGGTTCATTGGTGAAGTCTCCATCAAGGAGGGGGGGGGGGTTCGTTGGGGTGAGTGGGTGGGGAGGGGAGTAAAAAAGTGGTGGTGGAGGCCCCAGGAGGGGGGGGGTCCGGCAGCGTCACTGCTCACAGGATAGGTGAGGCCATAAAGGCAAGAAAAGGTGGGTGGGTGGGGGACAGGGTGACGGAGGAAGTAATTCTTGAGGTTAATCGCAGTAATACTCAAATATTTGATGTACTAAAGACCAGCACCAAAGTGGGCGAACCAGAATCGATGGTGGTGGTAAGAGGGAAAGAAGGGATGCTGCCCACTAGTCACCGACGCTTTCACCGCGCGTGTCGTGCCTGTACCCCGCTTTACACCTAAGGACGTTAACAAGGGGGTGATGTCATGCTAACCATGACGTGACCCAGTAAGTGATGAGCGTAACCTCGTGACTGACTCAGAACCATTCCACACTGTTCCATACCATTCTCCCCCATTCCTGTACGGACCGTCATGTTCCGTCTTGTTCTACTGTATTCCATCGTATTCCGCCGTGTTCTGTCGTGTACTGGTAGCTTCTGATAACCTTGTATATAAACCAGTGTATATCAGTGAACAAGCCTTAAGCTTGTTCTCCTGTGAATTCATTGGGTTCCTGTGAACAGCTCCTAGAACAGACTGGTCCCCTGGTAGACAAAGGGACTTCTTATCTCAAAGGCACTGAGCTTGCAGAAAAGCCAAACTTGAACCTCGAACGACGAACGGACCACGATGCACATCACCCGAGGCGCGACAGAGCCAATCGTCTTGCATGGCACGTGCAGCCTGTCCCCATTGGGCTAAGGTGACAGGTCGCAGCTTTACCTTGTTTATGATTGCTGCTTGTAGCCCCCAACTGAGGCCCTTGCGGAACAGAGTGATCGTTTCTCTTTCGTTGGGTCCCCACCCCGCGACTGCTCGCAGGTGATTGAATTTGGTTAGGTATCCTTCCAGATCTGATCCTTGCATTTTTAGCTCCAGGAGCCTTTTGTGCGCCCTCTGCTGACTCATGGTATCGGTGAATGCCCTTCTGAACTCTCCCTCGAAGTAGGCCCAGATGGCGTCGTCAGTAGGTAGGTAGGGGTCGACAGGTCGTTCAACCATGTCTTGTACTTTGCAGACCATTCTTTCGGTCCAGTCATAGACCCTGGAGCCCCTTATGAAGCTTAGGGCAAATGTTACCCGTGCTAGGGGTTCTCTTGCAGCCGGGACCTGGTAGTTCATTAGGAAGTAGAGCTGGAGTTCTGACAAGAACCTTTCCAACTTGGTGCGATCTCCATCAAAGATGGAGGGGGCGTTTCCTTGTAGGCTGCCCCTGTTTGCTCCTCCGGGGCCTCCTACTCCCCCTGCGCCTCCAGGTCCTCCGCCGCCAGGTCCTCCGCCACCAGGTCCTCCGCCACCAGGTCCACCACCACCTGGTCCACTGCCACCTGGTTCTCTGCTGCCAGGTCCTCCGGGGAAGCCTCCACCTCCTCCCCCTGTCGGGAATCCCCCAGGGGGTTGTTTTGGTGACTTTTCTGTGGGACTGAAAGGGGTTTGGGCGTGGCTGGCAAACCCAGTTTGCCCAAAGACATGTCTGTAGGTTCGTGGGTTTACTGCGTAGGCAATAGCCATGCTTATTTCCATCATAGGTCTTTTCCCTTTCCTCAAGGGTCCTGCACTGGCAGGTCAAGGTGTGATAGCCTTTGGGGTAATTTCAGGCATCTGCCCCCTTCCTTCTGCAAGGTCTTGTATGGCCTGTATCATGGACTCGTCACGAGCTGGGAAGTACCCCCCCATGGGGATTGGTTCGTGGACCACCGGATCTCCAATGTCCACAACTCAGCTTGTTCCTGCCGCCAGCCTGGCGTCCACTGCTGGGTCTCCTAAAACGATATCCTCTTCAGCCCTGATCATGATGTTCTCAGGTTCGGTGTTGTCATCACCCTTTTCTTGTTCCTCGGATGCCTCCCCTTCTGACCCCTGCTTGGTCCCTCAATGTGATCCTAGGTCAGTAACCGGCTTTATATATTCTGGGTGTTCTTCCTCTGTTTTGTTCCAGTACCCAAGCGTGTATAGGGACTGATTTTGAATCTTTTGTTTGGCACTGGTGTGCCACCCCTCTGCTCCCCCTTTTGCAAATCGGAACAAGGCATACCAGTCGTCATTTATCAGTTCCACAAACACATCGTCCGTCCCACACCTTGTTTGATAACAATTTAAGAGGGGGTTTTCAAAAACGACCCACTTGGCCACGCCTTTTACGTGGGGGGGGAGGTCGTTGGATGCCCTGACGAGGACCCTCGTGGGCCCCATCCCGATGTGCTGCTTCACTCCGCGGGGTTTGTGTTCTGCCATTTAGTTCTCTCTGATACTCATTGTAGGCTTCTGACAGCAGTCTTTCTATCAGTGCGTTTGTTTCTCGGATCTCGGCTAGGACGACCTCGGCTTCATACGCGTCGAATCGTTCAGCCATGTTACGGCTCACACGGGCCGGCGCTTAGATTAGCTCGAGATCAAGCGGTGAGGAAGTTGCTGATAACGATACGGGTGATCAGCTACTTCCTAATCACGTGACCGTGGGAGTCTAGTGCGACGATAAGTCAGGTGACTAATCACGTGACCCCTCTGTGTGACAAGAGATAAGATAAGATAGATAAGCAAGCGCTTATCTATGTAGTCAGGTGATGGTAGAGTGAAGGGTGTCAAGTCAAAGACTTGAACGCTTCTTGAGTAGATAAGATGAGATGAAGATGATCTGATTAGATAAGATGGGCTGAGAGCGCACTCAAGAGATGAGACAAGAGTGTGATT
>QLPC01003043.1:0-11449 GCA_003314055.1 Lactifluus hygrophoroides | reverse complement strand
AAAGTGGTTAGCGAGAAGAGAGCCAAGTGCGATGCAGCACCGGACCACCAAGTGCCCAAGTCGACCTCACCTAACAGGTATCGAACTTCAGTTAATCACGCGCGGTTTAAGTAAGTTGCGAGTGTCCGAACGAGAGGCTATTGTGGAGACGCGTCGATGCCTGCTTATGCCTACTAGATATCGCTCAGATGTCACGAGCGTGTTTCATACAGTAGTTCAGCTAATTATGTAAAGCCGTCGGAACCCGGGCGTCAAGGCCGTAGCTACGCGAAAGGAGGAGAGGGGAGAATGGAGAAGCGGGATGAGCCTAAACGACAAGTCCACGAGTCTCGGGCCTGAATCGTTGATCGAGGCCATTAGCTGTACAAAATCAAAAAGAAAGGGAAGAAACGGGACGTACCTGAACAACGAGTCCACTAATCCGGGCCCTAGACATGAAGCTCGATAGTTTCAAGTACAAGATGAGACGGTGGAAAAAAGAGACGAACCTAAGCAGCGACCAACCGGTCGAGTACCCGTCTGCACGAACAACCAACCTGAGGAGAAAAAATAGAAGAAATTGCCCAAACAAGAGAAGCGAGACGGCTCCACCTCTCACGGCCTCGCAAGCGCCTCTGATGTCGTTCCGGTCGATGTTGCGTTGTCTAGGCGATGACGTCGAGTGGACGTTAGGAAATCCGTTGGCCTTGATACGCTCGAGGAGCCACCAGAAGGACGTAGCATACGTCATGTCGGAGGTCATCGTCTTGCCGAAACTGCCGGTGAGCATTCCACCGATGCGGCCACGGATGTCGACGATGATAGAGCCCGAATGACCGGGCTCGGAGAAGAGTTCCGACTTGCTGTCGTAGTTGATGATGCCCCATTCCATTGAGGTTTGGTTAATGGTCGGATCGTTGGGGAAGTAGTCGCGGACGATGGAGAACACGCCGTTAGCGCGGCCGATGGTGGTGACGGTAGCATTGCCGTTCTTGATTACCAACAAGCAAGGTTCACCGTCCAGGTCGAACATATCTGGATTTCGCATCAATTCATCTGAGATAATGCCCATAAGTGGAAGGAGACGGTCGTCGGGATACACGAATTCCCAATCGGCAGCCCCGCGGGAGAACATTTTGAGCGAGAATACGTCGGGCGACATCTTCGATCCTACGTATAGATAACAAGTAGGTTAGTAGACTGTCTTAGTGGGATAGTACGCAACCCGGGTCAATCTTATTGCCCTTGAAGCCATCACCGAGCTTGGACCTATCGACCACGAAAATTCCCCAATCTTCAGTGAAACGCTGCGGTCCGACACCGAGACTGATGGCTGGGCTTGGGTCTTGTTCCGGTCCGCCCTAGCCTCCTCAACGTCGGCGGCGTTGGTGCCAGCCTCCCTCGCCTCGAATCCCTCCATCTGCTTCCGACAGCGCTAAACCGAGATCCCGTGGCGTCCGATCCAGATCTTGATAGAATCGACGAGGTTGTCGAACCATGACGCTATGGTGCCGAGCAGGAGGGCGTCTTTACGAGGCGCACTGGGGTGGTGTCTGGCGTAGCTGCGTAGTTGAAGATCTAGTGACAAATTAATTGAAAGGCAGATAGGCGCGCTCGAGTCAAGTGGGTGCAGGGTTTCAGCACCTCCTGGCATGAAGACACCTGCAGCATGCTCAATTCCTTGCCCACCATACTTTGCCTTCCCCCTGTTAGACGTGAGTGACAATGGTTTGGTCTCAGTTCAGGTCGCTGACAGGAAACAATAGAGCTCACTCGCGAAATACCATTTCGGTCTTCTATCCATCAGCTCAACAATGACGCGCTTCTCAATATATTCTATATCCATCAATTGCACGTACAGGGCGGATATATAGTTGAAGGTACTGTTGGCAAGGTTCCTTACTGGAAGGGGCAACGTTGGTGGTACAGTACAAGCTGGCACAGGTTTGCCGCAGATGGCGGTATCTCATACTTTCATCACCATCCCACCTCGACCTTCATCTTTTCTGCACTTATGGTGTACCCGTGGCGGACATGATGGAACATTCGCCGCCTCTGCCACTCATGATCAATTACCCAGGGGGGGATCGCAGGATCACTGCACCGGATGAAGATGGGATCCTGCTCGCCTTATCACACAGTGATCGAGTCCGTCGTATCGGCCTTCGGTTGCCAGCCGCAAATTTGCAGAGGCTCATCCCGGCGATGGATAAACAATTCCCTATTTTGGACTTCATGAGTTTCGAATCATCGACCAAAGACGACACAAACTTGATTCTCCCCAGAACATTCGAAGCACCGCATCTGCGCCACCTCCACCTGACATGCGCTGCCCTTCAAAGAGGATCTCTGAGAACTACTGCGACTCTTGTCACCCTCTCACTCGGAAATATACCCCAATCTGCCTACCTTCCCCCAAGTTATCTACTCGTTTGTCTTTCACTCATGCCTCAGTTAAAGACACTGGGGATCGGATTCCACAGCCCACTTCCCAATCGTGATATTCAGCAACAACTCTTAGCTACCTCGGTCATGGCCCACATCATACTTCCGAACCTTCGATGGATCTGGTTTAAAGGTGTCAGCGCTTACTTGGAATGCCTTCTTTCCCGGATCAGCGCACCTGTTCTCAGCCGGCTCGAAATCGTTTTTTTCAGTCAGCTGACGTTTACTTTCCCACATCTCATGGAGTTCGTTTCCACAGAGAATTTCAGCTTCAGCACCGTTGAACTTACTTTCTTCAGCAATCTCCTTGAATTGAAGGCACGTCAACATGAGAAGCAGGGGTTCTCTCCCTTTGGCGTACAGATCAAATGCAGACACCTCGACTGGCAAGTATCGTCCGCATTACAGACTCTCGGTCAACTTTCTCCAGCATTGTCTGCTGTGGAACGACTCACACTTGGGCACCGGGAGCATGGTCTGTCTTCAGAGTGGCACAATGAAGTCGAGCGGACTCAGTGGCGCGAACTCTTTAGACCCTTCGATAATGTAAAGACTCTTCACGTGCGAAGTGAACTCGCCGGAATACTCTCTCGTTCTCTGCAGTCTAATGACGGAGAGCCACCCCTGGATGTTCTTCCGAACTTGAAGGAGTTGGGATATTATGGGGGACGCGACGCTCGTGACGCGTTTACCCCGTTCATCAATGGACGACAGTCAGCAGGTTATCCTGTGAAACTATTCGCTTTGTGATGATTCAGGGAAGGGCTCAGACTGTTCGTGACATTTGGAACGTGGCACGTCTTTGTCCTGTCTATTCTGATGAAATAAACCATTTATTGAGTCTTTTCATTTTGTTTTGAGTGTCTGTTGACTGTACGATATCTATGGCCTTTGTAGGTTACGCAGCTACGAGACGAAACGTCTACGTTAACAAAATAAGCGTAGCGTCCTTGCGCGAAATCTCAGATATGTATTATGGTTTGTTTATCTTATATACCTTGTGATTATGGTTTTGCGTCCCGATGTCTCAGATGTACGATCCTAGTGTATTGTTCTACCAACTGTACTGTACGACTAGGCCAGAGCTACTTAGCGATAAATAGGCGAAGGGAATGTCAATAGGAGTATCATTGTATTGTTCTCGGATCCCCCGTTTGCGCGCGCGTCCCCGCTCATTTTATTTTGAGCCCATAACCATCATATTCATACCTGACACTAGACTTACATTCACTTCAAATCACAGGCCAGGACGATACCCAGCGGGACTACGAGCATCTCAACTATAGAGCAGCTTGTTTCCAACACACATTGACTTATACTGCCCCAACAGACTCATGACCATATGTACTTAGCATTGTCGTTCCTCTTTGTTTTCACTGTTTGTCATCTCATGGCGGCCACTATAATAGCTTTCTCAACAATGACATCTGTCTTACTATATTCTATATCCATTAGTTGGACATGAAATGCAAGTATATAGACGAATATACCAGAAATCTCATGTTTAGTTCAAAGGGCCAACGTTGGTGGTTCAAGCTGGCGCAGATTCGCCCCCGGATGGCGATATCTCATACTTTCATCACCATCCCGCCCCAACCTTCATCTTCTAATGCAGTACGTGTGGTCTTGAACGACCCAGTTCGTTGCGAAGTTGTGTGTTCTGCTATGATGGCGCATGGATCACGAACAGTCTATAAGGGAGTGTGTTGCGGCTTGTAGTTGAAAGTTGACAGATATTCAATGGGAGCCTACGCAGACAAGGGTATCCCATGCCATAGAGGTATTTCGAGAAAATACCTCGCTCATATACACAAGTCGATTATTACATTCCTACGCGCCTGCATATATGAGATGATCAGAATTTCGGGTTTTCATTACTTATAACACTAACCAGTGGCGCCAGCAAGATCTCCACCAGCAGCACGTTCTACGCCCTTCAACAGCGCCGCCAGTCTCCTTTGCGCCTCCTCCCTCTGAGCCCTCCCCCTACGCCCTCCCCCTTCCTCATCGCTCCCTGCACCATCACCACCACCGCTGCCGCCACCAGCGCTACCTCCCCCGCCTGCACCTGCCCCGCCACCGCCGCTGCGATTCGCGCGCTCAGTCATGAACTCCGCAACGAACCGTGCGACAGCCGCCTCCCCAATTTCTGCCGCCGCTCGAGGGCCCCATCGCCACTCCCAAGCTACATTGCCGTCCTCGTCGCCACCATCTCCGACGCGCTGCGTCGCGCCGCCACCGCGACCACGAGCCCGCTTCTGCGAGGTGCCACTCGTGCCGCCGATGCGCGCGCGGTCTAGATATCCTTGGCGCAGGAGCTGCTGGAGATAGGCGTCAAAGGTGAGCGTGCGGTGTGGTGCGTGGGCGGGGAGTGCTAGTTGTGTCGGGGGACGGAGGCGCAAACGACGGAGAAGGGCGCGTAGATCCACTGTTTTGAACCCGTTAGCCCACCTTTCCTCACAAGTAAGATAGGGTAAATAACAAATAGCAAATGAGGTGAGGGGTGAGAAGTGGGAGGAAAGGAGTGGTGGACGCACTGTCAGTGATGACCCTGCCGCTCACGAGGATGAGGGCAAGGATAACGTGCAAGATGCCCAGCGTGGCAAGCTGGTCCGCGCTGTTCCATGCGATCAGGCTACCGTACGTACGCGCGCCGGGCTGCGTATCGTCAGCATCATCCGGACCATCTGCAGCCTCCGCCTCAAGGATGCGCTTATTCGTCAACGCGGCGCGTTCGATGAGAATAGGATCCAGAGTCGAGCGTAGGATGTACGTCTTTGAACCCTGTGAAACGGCTGGATAGGACCACCGCGCATACACATCAGTCACTCCATCCATTTAGACATAAAGACCCGGCACCTTTTTTCTTGAGCCCGGTGACAGCCTGCCGACCGCCCCCTTCCTCTCCGTTCTGCGTCGCTGTTTTCTCCTGCGCCTTTTCCCTGCCTGTGGAACCACCACTAGGATCATGGGTGGCAGCGCGCGTCGGCAGCTCGACGAGCTCCATGCCAAACGTGTTCCGCAGTATAGATTGTGCCGCTTCGAACACGTCTTTAAACGCGCCGCGCTGCGATCCCATGACTTTTTTCGTGATCTCGTCTCGGCGGAGTGGCATGCGCCTTTGCTCCTGGAAGAGCGCGAGCCGCACCAGATTGATCGCGCGTTTATTCAAGTCCTGTTTGCGTGAGAAGGTTCCTTTTGTTGAGAGGTCTTTGACGCGGTTGAGAGTGTGGGAGGGTGTGCACGTACGAAACTAACATCTTCTACTACGCCGGGTACTTCTTCGTCCTCATAGGTTTGGGCCACAACCTCCTCTTCGTCGTCATTGTCATCCTCGACGCGCCTTTTGCTACGACTGCGACGCTGCGTCTGTGTCTGAGAAGGCTGGCGTTGTGAGCGTGAAGGGCCTGCGCGTGGCATTCTATAATATAAGAGAGGGTCGAGGAAATAGTCGGGATTTACGGCAACCCAGACACGCCCATTAATTTCATAATTAGTGACTCGTGACCGACGCGTCTGATTCGCCTGTGATTCACTGCTGGTACTTCATTGTCGAGTATTTGGTACACTGAGTCTAGATACAACCATGACACCACTTCCGTTATATGTAGGTAGGACCTAATGAGAGCACAAATTCGCCTCGGACGTGTCAGACCCATCGTTGCACAATCACACTGTTAAGTAAACCAGCCGCCTCGATCGTCATATTATCGTCATCGAGCGTGCGGTTGGGGAATGTCGTCCCGATAGTATAAGGCCGTGCATTGTTCTCAGCACGCGAGCTAGGTATAGTTGTTTCAGATCGACATGAGAACGCTGCAAGAGGAAGAGGGCACTCACGCGTTGATAAAATTTCGAAGATCGCGGACCGTGTGCGTAAGATTCATCCGTGCTACCATCCTGGAAAGTGGACACGTGAGTGAGATAAATTGTTCGCTGATTCACCCGGTATCGAACCTGGTGCCGTCCGCAAGGCGGACCTGTACGCTGGTCGTTGGCTTCGTTTGGTCGACGGAAAACCGAGTGGAAACGCTCTCAGGGTCGCGGGTCTGCGGTGCTGATGGTGGAACAGGGGCGGACGAAGGAATTTCCACGGCTGGAAAACTACCTGGCATTCCCGTTTGAGGTGCTGGTCCAGACTCAGGGACCACCCCACCGAGCCGGTTGCCCGAACCCGCGAAACCTCTACGCGGCGTGGCCACGTAGTCCTCTTCTGTGCGCCTGGTAACACGTAATTCTACCGGTTGTCCTGGCAGGACGTCGAGAATGGATGGAGGAGCGCGACTACAACTCTTGTTAGCACGACGCTAACTTGTGAGAAGTAAAAATCGATTTGTACCCGGCATTGATCTCGGAAAGAATCTGGGCTTGAGTAGGATCGTCGTACCGCCGCAAGTCCCCGTCCTCAACGCTAAAACCATCACGCCAGAAGGTTAGATGACGGATCGCCGTCTCTTCGGCTGGTGATACACCGGGAATATAAGTACACAGGCAAGGAAGCGAAGAAACTACCCAGACGAACCTGGATTTGGTGGCTCATTCGGATCTGGGACGTAGGTGCTCTCGACATCGTCCGAGCCAAGTGTGTATCCGCCCCCAGAGAAGGCGGACGACGTTTGGGTTCCCTGGGGCTCGGGCTCAAGCGGACGATCGTTCAGCGCGCGTGCCAGAAGATCGCGCATAAGGTTGCGGCCTGGTGCGTCAGGACCCCTGTCCGGGTTCTGGACGTTGATCCCACTACGAGGAAATTATTACAGTTAAGATATAGAATAAGTATTTACCGACATACCTTCTCTCGCCGCCTGCGAAATAGTTTTGTGGCTCATCGCCTCCATCGTCACTGTCGTCACCGAGGGTAGCAACACGACGGCCACCACTGCTATACATGGAATACGGGGGATTAGCAAGAGAGATAGCCATCACGGTATGATACGAAACGCACGTTGGTGCCCCAGCTCCTCCCCAGTTACCGATGCGGCCAATGCGGGAGGACGCCGATGAAGGCGCCCATGATGAAACAGTCGACTCGTCCGCATCACCGCCACCTAGGGTGCGCGGTTTGTTTGAATCCGGATCCGACATTTTATAGTGATACAGTATGTGGAGAAAGAGAGTGCACTTAAGGTGTCGCTGTATTAGTGTTGTAGTAGTGACGCGTTCCACACCTTATCGGGAATTCATGTCGCACGGCTCACGCGCCTTCAAGTTCGATAGCTTAAACTTCTTTCTTATCGGTAAGCAAGTAAGGATCCTCCTTACATTTCAACATATCGACCCATCTTAATGGACTACCGTCGACTTCAGTCGACGGGGCCGACGTAAGGGTCACAGATCTCAGGTTCACTTGTCAATGCACCCGTTCGCCACCTCCCTCGCTACCTTCCGACCATATTTCAGTCGGAGCATATGAGCGGTCGGACACGGACCTCGAGCTCATCCTCGTCCATCCCTACTGGTTCAGTGCCTTTCCCCTTGTTCCCTTATCTACGCAAGTACTGTTCGTCCTCCTCCGCCTCGCACTCGAGATCCGCCGCTCCTAGACGGAGCCGCCACACCTGCATTTTGACTTGCTTCCGCTTTTGCTCCGCGTGTGCGCTTAACCGACTCGCGACGCTGTTCGTCGGTCCTGCGTCTACCAGCTTCAATGTCCAAGCGCGTTGCTTGGGGGCGCTCGAGAATTGGAACCACGGTGTCAGCAGCGCTCCTGTCACTCTCCCACATTATTTTCGGGGACACCTGCCAGTGAGCCTCTACATCCCTGACCCATTTTGAGTGTTGAAAACTGTAATCTGTTATGTTTTTACCCGGCTTCTGTTTCCGTTGATCAGACGACTGTAATTTTGGGAGCGACTGATGGTGTCAGTTGAAGGACCAATTGCAAGTTGCCTCTAAAATCAGTGACAGTTACGTATCGCGATGAGCCCTTCTCCACTTGACACTGTATCAACACGCACCCCGGCTAAATTCGTGTGTGAATATCCCCGGTACGTATGCATGTACATCCGTTCGAGAGATGTGTCATATTTCCTTCCGGAACTGGAGGTCTGTTCACTTATCCTCCCTCACGATTCGTCATAGATGGTTGTGGGCCGCGCGCCTGTTCTTCTCAGACCACAGGTCTATCTGGGCATCCGAAACTCTTACGCAAGAATGACGACCGCGGGGTATATGAAACGAATCCCGGCCTTGTCCTTTTTTAAGGCGCCATTAATCTACGCTTACGGGGAGGTATAAAGCCCAATGCCAGTGCAGTGCGCCATCCTGACGCAATGCCAACCAGCTTTCTCAACCCATGTTGATATTGATAGGACTAAACGACAATTTTCCATGGTTTAGCTTGGCCTTCAAGTATCCAGGATCTCATTGAAACCAAGCTCGACTAGATAAACCGCAAGCACGTCAATCATGCGCATCCAGACCCAGGTATACTGTATTCTTCCAGGTTTATCTGATACACAAGATAAATTTATATCACTGGCTGTCTCAATATGCTCCGAGATTCGCCTTGTGCCATTTTCCTTTACTGTGAGGAAGCCCCTTTACACGGATTACGGTCGAGTAACTCAATGTAGGATTCATCACCACGTGACCTCGCCAATCATCCGCCGCCTCCTATGCCGTTCGCCCATGCTAGTGTTTCAGAGTATTCAAAAAGTGTCTCGAGGATGGACCCAACATCTGGGGGTAAGGAGAAGTCGATTCAGTTAGAAGGCGATCACTCAATTTCAATAGCGAACGCGAGCTCGTGCGAGATGAATGCCGACTCCGAGTTGGACTCGAATTCAGAACCACGGTGCACGACGCTGTTGTCCCAGTGATGAGACATGAGCATGTCAGCGAAACCCTCGGGGCGCTCAAGGGTGCCATCATTGATACAATCACTATTACGGGCAAGGCAGGCCATGGACCTTCTTCTAATCAGCGTCGCCTTATAATAGGCTGTCCGCTTCTTGAGTTGCCACTGCTCTTTCTTGGGCTTGTCATCTCGGTGAACTGGCTAGCATCATGTCCATTAAACATTCGGAGACAGTCCTACAAAATATCTACGTCTACTGTGCGTTTCCCTTTTCCCGTCCCAAAATATTCCCGCCCCAAAGTGGACATTTATTTATTTATTATTTGGGGAGCGGATAAGATACTTATTTATATGGTTTTTAATCTCGGTGGTAACGCAGCCGTGCATGATAGATTCACTGGCACTGGCATTGGACCGTTCATCATCGTGCATTATGACCACTAGCATTAGGGCATCTCGTGCCTCCCCTTCTAGTCCTCTTTCTGCTTCCACCTTCTTATGCTTACAGGCCACAATATCCCAGGGTTGGCATTCATCGCGTACTGGGGCAGTGTCCTGTTTGGCTATGACACGTGAGTCGGCGGCTGTCCCATAGGAAGTGATATTCCTGAGTCAACCATTCTTCCTTCACTGGATCTTCAGCGGTATTGCCAGTGGTGTAATTCAGTCAAAATACTTTCAGAGAAAGTTCGGCATTATTCCTGCAGAAGGCCCCGCCAACCAAAGTCACATCGATAATATCTCCGCAAATGTCGTATCCGTACTACAAGGTGGTGCATTCTTCGGTGCTCTCAGCAGTGCGCCCGTCTCCGGTACGTCTTACTTCTCCGGTTATATGGCTTTTATTCCGGATGTCGTTGAAATGTATGGGACCCGTGTGACTTTGCGTATACCGCCAGTTCCTCGAGGGAGACTATTCTCCTCTTCTCTGTAACAACCTTTCCAAGCTGATTCCTGATTCTGATTAGCCTGGATTGGGCGGCGCAAGACCCTCATTGCCTATACACTGATCTTCCTTGTCGGTGCAGTGCGCGACTTCACCACTCTGCTCGTCAGTCTATGCTGACGCGTGCCATCACAGCTTTTGCAAACAATAGCAGGTGGTGAAGGAAATCGCGGGCTTGAATACATCTATAGCGGTCGGATCATATCTGGCGTTGGTATCGGCGCGATGAGCGCCGTCGCTCCAGCTTATGTGTCCGAATGCTCGCCGAAGCAGGTCCGCGGGCGCATCACCGGGATATTCCAACTCGCGATAGTCATTGGGGTCATGATATCATATTTTATGAACTGTACGCTCGACTGTCGCTGCGCGGCGCATTTTGACATGACCTAATCTCCATGTGACAGTCGGGATCAGCCTTCACATTCATAATAGCCCAAACATCTGGCGTATCCCTTTCGCGTTCCAACTTGTGCCTGCAATAATTATGGTCACTGGTCTTCTGACCGTTCGCGAGTCTCCGCGCTGGCTGGCGTCTAAGGGCCGTACCACCGAGGCACTTATGAATCTGGCGTATCTGCGAAGGCTCCCACCGACTTCCGAGGAGGTGCTCTATGAACTCGCTGAGATCGAAGCGGCCATTGCAGAGGAGCTCGAAAGCCGGGCAAATCTTGGCCTCCGCGAAGCTTTCTTGGGGCGTGGAAACTTCATTCGGTTTTTCATCGCTTTCTTCATCTTCTTCCTGCAGCAATGGTGCGGGCAGAACTCGGTCAGTTACTACGCCCCACAAATCTTCACCTCTGTGAGTATGTTCTGTTTTCACTTGCGCAAAAACCTTGAAATGTCCTAGATAGGTTACACTGGTTCAACGAATTCGCTTCTTGCCGCCGGCATATACGGTATGGTCAAGGTCATAGTAACTACGATACTTGCCTTTTTCATTGTCGACGGGTGGGGTCGCAAACCGTCGCTCTTCGTCTCCGCAGTAGGGATGAGCACTCTATTCTTCATTGTCGGTGCCATTCTCAAGACACACCCGCCTGTCTCAACACCACAGCCCAACCCCCCTGCTTCTGGAAGGGCAATGGCGGCGATGCTCTACATCTATGCCTGTTTCTATTCGATGGGTTGGGGCCCATTACCATGGGTATATGTATCAGATATATTTCCAACGCGAACCAGGCACTATGGATTAGCTGTCGCATCCTCGTCGCAATGGTTTTGGAGTGTGTATTTTCTTGGTACTCACACAATCCGAAAATCCGAAACTAGAAATTACCAGATTT
>QLPC01003041.1:0-30791 GCA_003314055.1 Lactifluus hygrophoroides | reverse complement strand
CACAAAATTCGCAACGGGATGCATCGCGAGCTTCCTAAGGCTTCGCTCAAAATACGTAGCCCAGATTATATCGAACACCGGTCTCGGGCAACGCGATACGAGGGTCTCGAGAAGGTGGGAAGATGTTGCATCACGAAGAAGTGTCACAACATAGTCGCTAGCTTCAGGCATGATACAGGGATCGTCATCTGCATAGCCGGGTTGGAATACATCGATTGGCGAGAAATGATGGCGCACGGTATGAAGAAATCAGACCGACCAAGACATGGTCCATGAGAGAGCCTCGTTCATCTGAGAGACCTTCATCTGCTTCTATCTCTAGTGCCATCTATGGAATCAATCAGTCAACAGGCTAGGAGAAGTAAGATAACATCGTACCTGCAGCACTGGGCATGCCACCTTATTTGCAGCTAGGGACCGAACCTCATTCGCGTCCAGGCTCGTCCTCAGCATTCCCACATACTTCCTTGCGACCTCACGAAACCCCGGCGGACGTTTAGCCTCTGCGATACTTTTACCCTTGTCTGGTCTGTCGCTAAAGATGGACAATAATGGGCCCTGCTTCGCCTTCCATGCTGCGCTCTTTCGCGAGCGCACGAAGGCCCGAGACTTGTGTGGTGCATCTGATTGGAAGATATGGGGACAGAGGAGGAGGAATAACGCGCGGACAACGTGAGAGGCAAACTGATCCATGATGAGTCCCGGGAGAGACGATAGAATTTCCTACAGAACAACCGTCTGCGTGGATCATATATGCGAGCAGGAATACTAAACGCACCTCGGAAAAGTCGAGAATCAACTGCGTCAGCGTGCGCAGTTGGCCTTTGTCGTCAGAGTCCTCCACACTCGGCAGCACTCCTCTTGACTATGATACATATGTCCGAGTCAAGGCGTGCTATTTTCTCATTGCTGAAATAAGCGTACCTCTCGAGCTATCGTGTCCGGTGCCACAGCAAGCAATGTCTGGATGACATGGGATGCAAAACGGTGTCGGATCAGCAACTCGTATCTGTCGAGGATAAGTGAGGAAAAGAGAAGCGATAAAACGAGTCCCCTTACGAGCCCGTCAGCTTGTCCATGAATACCCGGCGCACGAAATCGTCCATCGAGTATGCCATCCGCTCCAGTCCCCCAGCACATTCAGGGTCAGTCGCAAGCTCGCGTTCCTTGCCGGATATCTCTTGTAGGGCTGCCATCAAGAACATCCTTCTGTCTACGTAGATTCGCATATCTATTGTTGAGCTCACGAAATGGGCAAAGGAGAGAAATATGGCGCACTTTCGTTCGGGTCGATGTCCTGATCTCCCTCCGGTTCATGCCAGTTCTGCTGCCATTCCTTCATCTGGTCATCGACGGATCTGAAATAAGCCTTTATCTCCGGGTCGACGTAGCCAAACGGTGCTTCGGGATTGACTTGCTTAGAATCCGGCCGGAGGACAATCCATGATGGCTCGCTCGAGGGACCATCGTTGATCGGTTTTTGCTCCTGCTCAGGAGTTTGAGGCTCGGTGGCAGAGGTTTTATGCCTCTTCCCTCTCTTCCTAAGCTCTTTAGGCATAGCAAAGGTCGAGCTTTCGATGAAAATCCTGTTTGTTCAGCCGGGCCGGCGTGCGATTCGGCCACTTGATCCGTCTTCAACTTGCAGTGGTCCTTTTTTTCTCTATGGCACCCAAGAATTGTGCCCTCTGCCACAACGCAAAGGCGATCCTGAGACGTCCGAAGACAGGTCAACAAATATGCAAGGACTGCTTCTTCAAGGTCTTCGAAACGGAGGTGCACAACACTATCATGGACGCTCAGCTCTTCAAACCCGGAGACCGCGTTGCCATCGGGGCCTCTGGGGGCAAAGGTCTGGTTTTCATTATTTAAGATGCAGCGTAGCTGAGCGATTGTATAGATTCAACGGTCCTCGCATATGTCATGAAAACACTCAATGAACGGTACCAGTATGGTCTCCACCTCTTCCTCCTCTCGATCGACGAGGGCATCACCGGTTACCGCGATGACTCTCTAGAAGTGAGCAATGAATGACTTTTCTTCTCTCCCCTTCCTCCGGACAACTCGTCTCAATCACGATCATTATAGACCGTCAAGCGCAATCAACAGCAATACGATATGCCGCTCAAGATACTCTCCTATGACGAGCTATACGGATGGACGATGGACCGAGTCGTCTCCACGATCGGCAAGAAAAACAACTGTACATTTTGTGGTGTTTTTCGCCGACAGGCCCTAGACCGCGGTGCTGCCGCGCTCGGTGTGGATCACATCGTGACTGGCCATAATGCAGACGACATCGCAGAAACGGTCCTCATGAATAGTAAGTAAATGATCTATCTCACCATGTCCCTCCATTCCTGGCATGCTCTTCGCAGAGGGCTAACAACAGAATTCGTCCCCACCCCTCTACAGTCATGCGAGGGGATATCGCGCGACTCGGTAGGTGCACTGCAATCTGCACGCAGGGCGAAGACACGATACGACGATCAAAGCCATTCAAATACGCCTACGAAAAGGAAATCGTTATGTGTGTTGCCTTCTCCTCTCATCTCAGTGATTCGTCACTCACACGAGGCAGGTACGCATACTTCAAGAAACTGGACTACTTCTCTACAGAGTGCATTTATTCGCCCGACGCGTACCGCGGCCACGCACGTGGATTCCTGAAGGATCTAGAAGCGGCACGGCCGAGCGCGATCATCGACATTATCCATTCGGGCGAGGCGTTCGAGGTAAGAGATGAGGTGCGCGCGACGCAAAAAATGCAGCGTACGTATACTTTTGACTATTTTTTTCGGGAATGATTTTTATTGATTGTGCTGCAACAGAGACGTGTAAGCGCTGCGGATACATGTCTAGCAATGACCTATGCAAGGCCTGCTCTCTACTTGAGGGTCTCGAACGCGGGATATCCACTGCCGCCATCGTACGCCTTTCTGTTACCTCTTTTTGTATTGATGGGGTCCCAATCATTGAGTTGCAGACTGACAAAGGTCGCCGGAAGCTTGAAGCGCAAGGACCAGCACTGGACAATTTACGAACGATCCCTTACTTTCACCCACCGAATACTATCACCATCGATGTTCCACCAGCACCTTCATGAAAAAGGTTTACAGTAGTAGACACTTCCTTGACCGGAAATTTCACCTTTACACACTTTATGGCACAACAACTCCCAAAATCGTATTTATTTCATTGTAGGCATAAACTAGATACTCGAATGAATGTAAATTTAAGAGAAATTAAAATCCTTTGGAGCTTAAGGGGTATGATACCTGGATGAAAGTTGGTTGAGGCCTAGATGTCACGCGCGACACTTCCTTGATGTCCATCAAAGGCACCGCGGATAGTTCCGGATGTGGGGTTCATCGGCTGTCACCATGTCACTCCTTGTCACGCTCCCACATGCTCGCCCATTGTTCACACTCCCTACCACGTTCCAGGCCTCTGTGTGTCTTAGAAATTGGCAAACGTGTAGGGTAGACTATTTTATATGAACATACCAAGTTTGGCATTGAAATACCCATTCAATCTTGCAAAATTTGAAATTCGCGTGATAAGAATAGTAAAAATACACCTTTCGACGACAAAGATCATTCGATTCTGAGGCCCAAAGTGGACTAAATATTTTGAATCTCGACATGATAATAGTTCCTATTCACAACCAAAGGTGTGCGAAGTTTGGAAACGATTGGGTATAAATCACGAGAGATATTCGTGTTTTAGTCAAGGAAGTATCACCAGACAAGGAGGTGTCTACCACTTTACTGGGCCACGTTTGATTGCAGCATATCTGCGCACATCATGCATCGCTAGGCCACAGTATTATCATTTAAAGGTATATTTAGTGGTATTGTGTTTTGTTTTTGGGAGGCGCACTATTCTTGGGACTTTCCCCCCGCAGTGATGAAGGACTGGTACAATCTCTCACATCGATCCACCAAACGCCCTGCTTCCTTCTCGTACTCAGCCCACACATAGAGCGGTTCTAGCGCTACAGCACTGCGACCCATGCGATCCGTTACCGAATGGATACGCGCTGGGAGCAGACTTTCTTCCTGAGCTTTCTCCTGCATTACGGGGGCCCCCGCGGCAGACAGTAAGATCGGAATAAATGCGAGTGGTGCGAGGCAGACGTGGACCGTAGAGGCAGCACCGTTCCAAGATGAGATGTTGTGGTGCAAGGAGCCAAACCACCGGGCCTACAGCGCGTGATTCAGCAAAACAATCGACAGAAGAAAAGTACAGAACGCACAAGATAAAACACGACAACTTTCAATTGAGACATGAAACTGCCGATGAGCGCCGCGTCTATCGAAGAGTATACCACACCGGGGTGAACGGTAAAGTAGCGAACTGGGGACGACGGTCCCGCACGTCGCGAGAGCTCGGTGCGTATCAGATCCATCTGGAATTTGGAGCCTTCGTACGGTTGCAAGCTGTCTATGAGCTGCCAATCGTCCGCATTGTGGTCATCCGCGTGTGCAGCGAGTGAGGACATCCATAAGACGCGACCGGGACCCGTCTGTGACGCTGCGAGCTTCTCCTCCAACGCGCGGCACTAATATCGCACACGACCCGTGTAAGTCCCAAAGACTAGTCTCAGGAGAAATGGGGGAAATAGACCAACGAGGATGTAATGTCCAAACACGTTGCATTGCCAGACCCACCCAAGTCCATCGTCACTCATCATCGCCGTACGTTGAATGTTGTAGGTTGGGAGGGTCACCAGTTGGAACAAGTCGAATTCCAAGAGGTTCTTCCAGACCTGCCGGAGGAGGAGCGGCCACGAGATGTTCAAGAATGGTGCAACGCCTGCGTTGCACACAAGATGGGACACGTATGGGTACCTACAAAATCCCCCAACAAACCCAAGCGCGCACAAACGTCAACACAAGCACACCCAAAACAAAAACGAAATGAAAAAAGGAGACAGAGACAGAAAACTCACGTGCGCGCGACCTCGTCCGCAAACTCGAGAGTACTTTGCACAGACGCAAGGTCGAGCGTATGTATCGCAATGACCAGATTCTCACGGAACGTTTCCACGCGTTCCGCACCACCCGGAAGCCCCTTTAACCATGCGACGTCACTCTCAAACAACGTGAGTAACTGTGTGCGCGCGGCCTCTGCGCGCTGCCGACTGCGACAGGCCATGATGAGCGTCAATCCCGCGGCGGCGCAGGGGTACTCGATGCCCGGCTCGTCCACGCCTGAGCGTGGGAATAGCGGACGGGCATCGTCAGGGCTGTCTTGCGCGAGGTTGTAAAGGAGACGACGACATATACCGAAGCCGACGCCACTGCCCGTACGGAGGATGGGTGAGCAGAGGTGTCCCCGGGAGATGGTACGATTGTAGGGAATTGACGTACTTGTTGGCGCCCGTTACGATGATGATGGGCCGTGCTTGTCTGTGTGGAGTGGACATGGGAGTATGTAGATTAGCTTTTAACGCTGTAGCGAATCATGTGTGATACTTGAATACAAGCACAAATCACCGTCGTACGTCTTTCCTGGTGGTTATGTAATCATAAAGCCATACCCGCTACGACCGTATCTCACAGAACCTACTACTTAGATTACTTCCCAACTCCTGAGGCCTGAGGTGTTGTGAAAAGGCTGCACTACTCCACCGTCCTGACGACGTGTTTTAAGTGGTGCACGTACTAAAGCTGAATTTTCTGGGCCTCGGAAATACCATGGCGAACAGCCTCATCTCACCAGCTGTCATGTTGGCCAAGAACAAAATTACCAGCACCCCAGGCCTCATGGCATTTGCATTGCGTTTTACCAGCCCTTTCCTTTGCCTGTTGCATTTGGCGTTGCCCCATGACCAAGCACATAATTTCAACGTCTCGATGGACGCTATGTCTATGTCCATGCGCCCTCCGGATTGATAGACCCACTACAGGGTAAGGCCATTCTTCTTGCTTACCATCGTTCACTATATGGGATCGAGTTGGTCCTTTAATCAGGCTGCGAGCATCTGCCGTGGGGAACGAAATGCGACAGAACGTCGAGCATGTGCGAGTAGTAATGATAGTGAAACAAGCGCAAGAAGAATACAGGAAAACAGGTCCATTGCAGGATTTGCGGGGCAGCGTATACCTATTCCTCGGACTTCTTTCTTTTCTTTTTGGACGACGACTCCCCTTCCACTTTGGCAGCCTTCGCGGCCTTCTTCGCCAGCTTCCGCGCCTTCCGCTCTTCTGCGGTCTCAACGCCCTCCTGAGGTCCCGACTGTTAGCAAACCCACTCAGGTACAGTATTCACAACACAAAGATCACCCACCATTGAAACATCCCCATCAACCACCGAAGGCACAACATCGCTCTTCCGATGCTTGCGCTTTTTCTCGACCACTTCTTCTTTCACATCCACATCCATCCCATCTGATTGGCCCTCACCAGTCTCCTCTTCATCTTCATCCTTGGCCTTTTCTTTCTCCGCCCGTCTTTTCGCGCGCCGCTCTTCCTTTGCGCGCCGCTTTTCCTCCTTCACATCCAATACCGCTTTCACAGCTGACTCAATCGGCTCGCGCTGCGTGCTGACAAGTCCGACAGCATCTGCCGCCGAGTTATAAGTCGGCACTGCGGGTCCAGGCTTGACGCGTTTTTGTTGGTTCGGCCCCGCGGCAAAGCGTCGTACGCCTGAGGCGTCACTCTCTGCCTCAAGTGTGCGCAGGCGCGCTTCGAGCTTTGCGCGATTTTCGAGTCCTATTGTAGGTGCGCTTGGCGTGGACTTTTCGTCCACCTCCGTGAGCGCATCAACGCGAACCGAGAGTGCAGTCTTCGTTGCTACCATACGCGCCATCTAGAATCCGGATCAGCCAGGTGGTATCGAGACAGGACAGGAAATATTACGGACTTTGCCCTTCAGCTTGGGTGGCGCCTGGCCTACAAGTGAAGCGTGATATATGAGCCCGTATTTTGGTGTGTCGTGTTTGGTCTTGAGTGCGCGGAACAGCGCCTTTTCTGCGCCTAGAATTTGTACCGTACTCGCCGGATGCTTCGCCAGGTTCAGTAGAGACCCTGCATGGGAGATAAGCCGTGCGCCGACGAGCTCGCCAACGAGTGCGGTAAGGTTGGGTGCAATCGCCACCATGCGGTTACGCAGATACTCAGATAGTTGCGCACGATATTCTGAGATGGAGATGACTTGGTCACAGAGTGCGTGTATATGTGCGAGATCAGACTCTGATATCTCTGTCCCCATCGATATCTCGGCGGCGGCCTTGATTGTAGCCTCTAAATCTTCTGGAAGGATAGAGGCAAAATCGGTGGCGGCCGCATTTGTTCTAAGGCCTGGGATACAAGTAAGACGGGGCGAGATGGAAGCAACGATGTCAATACCCATCAATTTCACGGCCTTTGCATAGGCCAGGTTGTCCGATAGAATTTTGGCCATCTCTGGGAAATGCCAACCGTACCATTCCTAAAACCCTGTCAACACCTCCTAGCCCTAAACCAAAATTTGCAAAATGCAAACCTTCACACGCATTGAGTAGATGTTGATTTCCTTGTCGAGATCATCGAGTAACGCGATAGCTTGAACAACCATCGTATCGACCTTATCTGGCGAGAACTTCAGCTTGAAACTGGTCCGGTTCAGTCCCTGCATATCTATACCAGAAACAGGGCACGTACCGGGATAAGGAATGGCTGAGGCCGAGACTCATAGTAGCGAGGTCTTTCGGATCGAGCCCGTTGAGCAATGCGCCCAGTTGGCTACGGATACCACGAAAAAGGTCAAGGGTATCTACATCCGATATCACCTTGATTCCTAGTTTTTTGTGTATTGGGCGTGCTGGAAGTATGAACTCGTTAGCCAACATCTCCTCAGTATCGACGAGGTGATGAACAAACCAAGTTTTGGATCCACAACAACCAGCTCTTCCTTGTTTTTGCCCTTTTCCACGATCGTCTTGTTCAGAAATTCCTTCAGGCCCTTCCCAAGCTTCCCTTCCTGCATCGCCGTGATCTCCTCAACAGCAGTTGCTGTGGACGCAAATCGGTGCAAAGATTTTAGTCTTAACCTGCGCACAGAAATAGTCAGCATGTCAAAGAGCGCATGGATTCATATCGAAAAGCTCTGCACGCACAGTTCATTCGCCCTCTCAGGTGTCTCAAATTCCTTGTGCAAATTTGGGTCGGTAAGCTTCGCGGAGTCAGTCAGCTTGAAGAGGGCAAAGCCCATTGCCGTCTCGTATAGTACTAGCATGATGGGCCAGTGCGCTTTCAAAGGGAAAAAAAGTATCACAGGGCGCGCACAGATGCGAATATCGAGTGTCGTCGGGCGATCGAAATTCTCTCAGCGTGACCGCGACTCAAGGCAACTTTTTCGATGCGTGGGAAAGATGCGGGAAACGGGCCTCTTCCCGGGCCGGTGCCCGTAAATGGGCGCCTAGTTCACCTGCCCTGAAAGGCCTGATAAAACGTTACATACGGTAAGTTACTGTATCCGAGTCCTTAGCATGACAGACAAGACCTGCCAGTGGCATGACTGTCCGGTCTCGTAACCATTAAACCAATAAACGCTAAGCCTCCTTGTAACCTTTTGATCTAAAATGGATGTTTCTATCATATGGGCATAAGTCTCCTACTCCAGTTGCCTCACTTCCCCCCCAACTCTTTCACATCTAGCAAGTTCTTTGTACTCAAATTACTATGCGTTACCGAGTACATTCTCTTCCCTTCCCGTGTAGCTGCTTTAAATGTCCCCATTTGTAACGTCTCTCGCATCCGAATCCCTTCGTTTTAGCAAAAGTAACGAACAAAAGTAAGAGCGAAGCGTACAAGCAGTAAGGGAACCAAGAGACGCGAAACACGCAGTAGATTACAAAAGGCATAAAGGCGGGGTAGACGCTGCACAAGGCCGCACAGCATGGAGTCGAGATCTAGACGCAGGGACGAGGTCACGGTTTTGAATAGGTGAGTACGATGCCCGAGGCCGAAGTGGCACGGACGCAGAGCAAAGCAAGGGAATCGACAAACACTTGGTGGCGTCGAATTTCGAGGGCGACACGGCATTTCCAAAGGATACGAAAAACTCGAGATCGAAACAGGAGCGGATCGGACCCACATAAAGAAGGCTTCGATCTAAGACCGGTCATCCGGACAAAAATCCGCCATCGTTATGCTCTGAGGAATAATGCCAAATGCCCTAGCTCGTAGGAAGGTGGCAGAGCCCCTGGAATTGCCACACATCGCTTGTTGGCCCAAGGATGTGCCTGGGTTTTTGTTCATATCTTCCGAGGTCCGAAATTTTTCTGCCTTTTACAGGTCCATTGGTAAGGACAAAGGTCACAATGATGAAGAAAAGCTTCTCTTTTCTTGCTACGATACCGTACGGGGATTTCTGGGAATGGATGTTGAGGCCATTGAGAGTCTTTCACGATAATCTGCACCGGGAACGCGTAGGCGATACAAATACGGTTGGTTAATGAGACACCTGGAAGGGCCGATGTTACTCTGGTGCCTCATAAAAGGGTTGGGTCCACGTTTCCCTCCACCTTCAGAAACATTTACCGTCTTCGTACCTGCAATCCACGACTACCAGAACCACTCGCATGTCACAATGAATGTTCCTCACGTAGTTCCTGGCCCACACCCCTTCACACGGCTATATAAGTTGACAACTACCGCGTATAGCGTGAGCGCGAGTGGCATACATTTTAAGATATTTGCTTACCCAGAGATCTAGGTCGATGAGCTCGGCGAGCCCGTCTCGAGTAGAATTACTCTCACTTTTCCAGCCAGCAGAATAGTTCACCAGCCCTACTTCGCCAACGGTACCAGCTATCAGGCACCAGTTGCGCCAGACAACAGCGCAATTTGCTTCGATCACACCAGCCAAAAGGGACCCACGTCGTGAGTATCTTCTTCAGTTTGAGAGAGTGACATGTTCACTTTTGTTGACACTTGAAGTTGCAGGTATCCCGAAGAGTGGATGTTCGCCCGGTTTACAGGCCCACTCCTGCTATGGCGGAACCTGCGGTGCTACATTTTCCGCCTTAAGCCTGCCACCATGGCCCCGACAGTACGAGAAAATGGAAATATCCAAGACGGCGGGACGTGGAGCGGGGAGGCTCGCAGCCACGAACGTGGAAGGAGTTTACCACTAATCCCTGTCGGGGCCAAGTGTTCGGCAGGCATAGGTGGGAGCTACTGCACAAGGACAGTTGGCTTGGGTCGAGGGGAACGTGACGCACACGAGGAGCAACTGGGACATTTTCAGGTCCCAATTGGGGAATGATGAAGGCGCACCCTGTGAAGGTCGAATTCTGCGATCACTGGGGATTTCTTCACCTGCCAGGAGGCACTTTGGCGGCACCGCAACGATACACCTAAGGAATGCACCAACGTCGCATCGGACAGGGCGGGATTTGAGCGTCGGGAGACGGAGCGCATTCTGGAGGAGTTCAAAGGGAGGGCGGAAGCGCTCACTGAAGACAGGTGAAGAGTTTCGCATGCCATTCTCGCAAATCATCAAGGCAATGTTTCCCGAATCGTCGAAGGGGGACAAGGAACAGAGCCGACTTGGACTCGTGGGCAAGTGGAGACCGCGAAAGGCTAGATGATAGTTAAGAGAATTATTTGTTACCTTTTGTTCTCGCTCGCCCTACTGCAGCGTGGATGCTCGAATTGCGGCGACACGGACGATCTTTTTTGCTCCGCTTTTTGCCTGTAGTATTCAGTCTTAGTTTGTCTTTTTCTCATGCAATATATACTGTAGGATTTCTCGATCAACTCTGAGGTCGCGTCACGATTACTAGTACGCACCGTGACCCATTCACAAAGATAAACTTTCGCTGCAAGCCCGTGTCGAATTGGGGGATTTTAAGGGAGCTTGAAGCTGTTCCAAAAGAATCCCGACACTGTGATACAAGAGATGCCTGGTTACTGAAGTGAGGATGGTAGAGGGGAAGAGGAAGAGTGTGCCATCGATTAGGACGCGGTCACCTCGGAGTCGGAGTCAAGGGACCCGAGGCGCGTCAGCGCTTCAGCTAGCCACGCCAATTTGAAACACGCAAGCATCAACGTGCGTTGTGTGATATGCGCAAATCTGTGATCCATATGCATGTCTATGACGGCGACACGCGCGAGTTTACACTCGCATGTCGTATACACGGACTATCCTATTGACGTCACGCCATCGAGGGAAGCCTGGGAAGGGTATGGCACAGTCAATTTGGTCACGGTGGAGGCCAGTCATGATCGTGTGTCACTCAAATACATCTCGCTAATGTCAATTTCTCGTCAGACTACTCGTGCTTTTCGTCGCTCGGTTGCCCTTTTGTATTGGTTGTTGGGTCTCAGGCTACACCGTGCCCTTTGATTTTGAGCTAGTTTTACACTGGCATCTGTTCTTCATCAAGTCAAAAATATACCTTTTACAGGATAGCGGCTTTGGTTGAGTCCGTCTCTAACTAATGGGATTCTGCATACACCGACTTGACCTTTCGTTCGCAATCATTCGAGCCTAAAATTTTCATCCATCACATGGAGATAAACCGGACAGGACTCCGATGATCTCCGCACGTCACGGAGTGTACATCTGCAAAGGTAATTGCCCTTGCAGATTAGGACTCGGACAGGATCTCAGAACTCCCTGGAGTCTGTTTTTTCGATTCTCCCCCGGATTCCGATGGCATTACGTCGTCTCTCCACTTTCCCTCCAATATGGTTTAGGAATGAACTGGACGGGATATATCTGCAGCGCGATAGGTTTTTGTTATAAAACCCCCCCCCCGTAATGCTGTAAGTATCCCTTTCCCCCATCCACAGCGCAACCCATGTTCATCCCACTTTCGACCCCTGGATTCTTGCTTCTGTTTCTCGTTCTACTTCCTTTATACTGGGCTTCTTCTAAAAGAACACGCTTTCCATTACCCCCTGGACCAAAGGGATGGCCAGTTATCGGAAACTTGTTCGACATACCAAAGACTAATTTTGCTAAGACTTGCACCAAGTGGGCCCAGGAATATGGTGTGTAGTTTGGACTGTTTTGATATCATTCGGTTCAGATCATGGAGATTGTCCCAGGCGAAATTGTCTATATTAGCGCTGCTGGTCTGCCATTGATCATACTCAACGACCTTGACGTTTTAAATGAGATCCTTGATAAGAAGGGCGCCACCTTGTCGCACAAGCCAGACTTTACGATGGCTGGTGAACTAGCTGGATTCAAAGAAACGACAGGGTCTCTGATGTACGGACCACGACTGAAGGAATCACGCAAATACATGTATCGCACTATTGGAACACGAGAGTCTATTGAGAAGGTTGATAACCTATTCAATTCCGAGATTCGAAAGTTCTTGAAAGCGACACTTCGTGATCCAGACAACGTACAGCGGCACATTCGACAGTGCGTAAGATGTTCTTTTCGTTTTTTCTGTGGTTCAGAGCCATCTGCCATTTAGCACTGCGGGCGCGACTATCGTTCGTATCATCTACGGTTACGAAGCGCGACAGCAAGGGGATCCCGTCATCGCGCTCGCAGAATCCGCTTCGGCCTACTTTTCGCGGTTCAGAAATTTAGGAGCGTACCTAGTCGATTTTATTCCACTCTGTAGGGAAATTCATGTTCTCATACACCGACTAGAACCTCATTATTACCCACCGCTGACCTTGCTGACCTGTCCAGTACAATACGTTCCCGCATGGTTTCCTGGGGCAGGTTTCAAGAAAGAAGCTCTCAAAGCGAAGAAGTCCCTCAGGGATGCAGTTGAGATTCCGTTCGAATATACGATGCATGAAATGGTATTTTTTGTACCTCTAATAGTATTGAACATATAACGCTAAATTCGATCTCAAACTTAAGGCGAAGGGGGCTGCCCCAGCTTCTTTTATCACAGACAACATCCAGGATGTCACAACTGGGGTCGCGAAAGAGAATTTGAAATGGACCGCTTACTCCCTGTTTGCTGGTGCGCCGTGTTCATCCGACCCTTGCTAAATAACACACTCTCAATCTTTGGAACTTAGGTGGTGTCGATACCGTACGTGTGTGTTGAAAGGGTATATGTTACCCGCCCACAAAAGATGTGCACAGACAATTTCAGCTATATATACATTCTACCTTGCAATGGCACTCTTCCCGGATGCTCAGCGCAAGGCACAAGAGGAAATCGATCGTGTCATCGGAAAAGACAGACTCCCAAAGCTTCTCGACCGTGACAGCCTGCCTTATATCAATGCTCTGCATAGCGAGATCTATCGCTGGCGACCTATCACATCAATAGGTTTGTCCTTTGAAGTATGTTCCATGATAAAAGCAAATAATCGCCGCGTGATAGGGGGCACCCGCATCACAACCGCAGCTGACACACGCGGAGGATATCACATTCCAAAAGGCTCAATAATTCTTCCAAATATATGGTAATTTTTCTGAACAAGTGGAATTACTCATCAGATAGGCTGACAGGACCAGGCAAATGCTTCATGACCCCGCCGTATATTCCAATCCGGAGCTTTTCTGCCCCGAACGCTTCCTTGAAAGAGACGGTAAAGCCGCCGAGCGAGATCCACGCACGTGTTCCTTCGGCTTCGGAAGGCGGTAAGAATTCATCGTCGTCGTCATCCCTCTCACTCATACGTCACTGTATGCGAAGCATTTGTCCAGGCATGTCTAGATGATGCGCGGTGTAATTATTGTTTACCGGTCATCTGATACATAGGACGTCGATTTGCGGACACGACGGTGTGGCTCTCAATAGCCACTGCGCTATCTGTATTCCGTATATCAAAGGTAATTGAGGGGGGCGTGGAGGTTACACCTGAGGGTAGATACACCGACTCCTTCATCAGGTATGTCTACACCTCAGGCTGATCTACGCGTTTTTCACTCTTAACTTTATTTACATGACAGTCACCCGGAAAAATTCAGATGCAATATCGAGCCTCGGTCGTCACAGGCGGAAGCGCTAATCCTCCATTCCTGATATTAGTTATGTGAATGTTCTGGGATCATGGAAGCATCATTATCGTGACACAATAAGCCTGTGTGGGTAACAGTTGGGGTAACAAGACAACTAGCGTAGTGCATTCCTGCTGCCGGATAGCTCGAGGTATGCCTTGAATTTTTGGAAGTTGGCGTGCCTGTGATGTATCACGTTTGCTCGTACAAACCGAAGAAAGTTTTATGATCGGCTTTTGAGAGATCTACCCGGCATAACCTAATCGAGAAAAGTCGCGCCATTCCCACTGGTGGCACATGCTAAGCCATATGATCTCTCGGAGCTAACTCGGTGCGCCGCAGCATTTTACCCTAATACTGGTCTCTAAAGTGGACAAGTCATCACTAAGCAAGGTTTCCACGCGCACGAAATGAGAGCATCGGATGTCTATTCTTGGCTGCTCCACCAGGGTCTTACTAACACCGACTGGGATATTTACTCGCCCCTTGAATTCGATTTCTAACCTTTTCTTCCATTTCTGCGTCCGAGGTCCTCCTTCTACACGTGGCAATAAATATATTTACTTTGGCCGACTTCTTCAGTTTATCGATCAATCAGCACCTTCGATGGACTGGGGTCTCCCCAGAACGAACCTACTCTGAATCAGGTAGACACTGGAACTCTTCTCCTGATAAGAACCCCCTACGACTATGACCCAAATGTACGTGGGTGTTTGAGCCCAATCCATTTCCGTACTCGAGTCGGACAGCGCTCGTCATGCCAATCTCGCTCCGAGATATCGACTTCCTACTACTGGTTATTTTCCTAGTTATCCTGCGCTGGATAACGAAGAAGGGCCCCCATTCACTGCCTCCTGGACCAAAGGGATGGCCTCTCATTGGGAATTTGTTCGATATTCCTAACGGCGACCACGTTAAGACGTATACTGAGTGGGCCCGGATGTACGGTATGTAGATTAGCCCCTTATCGCCATGACCTGCCCACCTGCAAGTCTTGTCCCATTCTAGGCAACATTGTCTATGCCAACGCTGCCGGCCAGCCAATGATCATACTTGGCGACGCCGAAGTTGCCAATGAAATGCTAGATAGGAAGGGTGCGATCTACTCGGATAGACCCATCTTGCACATGGCCGGTGAGCTTGCTGGCTTTGATAGATGGACTGGAGGGCTGGGATATGGCTTGCGTTGGAGGGAATCACGCAAGTATATGCACAACGCAATCGGAACACGAGAATCCCTCGAAGGTTTCAATAGCCTCTTTGAATCAGAAACCCGAAAGTTCCTGAAGGCCGTCCTCCGCGATCCAGACAACGTCCAGAAGCACGTTCGCCAGTATGTGATCCACTGGTTTTTGAGTCTTGTTGTACTCAGGACTACCTGGTAGTTCTTCGGGCGCAATCATTGTCCGGATCGCCTATGGGTATGAGGTACAAGAAAAGGAGGATCCTATCATCGCTCTTGCAGATTCTGCCATGCGTAATTTCAAGCGACTCAGAGAGCCAGGGACGTATACGGTCGATTTTATTCCACTCTGTATTCAAATTTCCATATTTCTCGAGGGCTGGAGGTATTCTTTAACGGCTATGGCAGTGAAATATGTACCCGCATGGCTTCCCGGAGCCAGCTTCAAGAATATTGCAACGGAAGCAAGAAGATCACTTGATGAGAACGCCAACGTCCCGTTCCAGTATTCCATCCAAGAAATGGTCATTACAGATGTTTTCACTTTCCTAATCATCTGATACTAACTTGTTTTACTCTCTCAGGCGAAGGGAACAGCGCAGGCCTCTGTCGTGAGTAAAAACGTGCAGAGTACATCTATGACAGAACTCGACAAGGACTACTTGAAATGGGCCGCCTCTTCATTATTCTCCGGTATGTCCATATACCTTGGTTCGCTGTGTCACTAGCACCCATCGGAACTCGTTCGGACTTAGGAGGGGCAGACACTGTTTGTGCTCTATTGCGCAAAAGATATTTAATCCGCTCACGCAAGACGATTACAGACTGTCTCAACTCTATCTACATTCTATCTCGCCATGACAGTTTTCCCAGAGATTCAGCGCAAGGCCCAAGAAGAAATCGACAATGTTACTGGGGGCAAACGTCTTCCGACTCTCACCGATCGTGACAGATTGCCCTACGTTGGCGCACTTCTCAGCGAGATTTATCGCTGGAAACCGGTCGTATTAACTGGTTTGTCCTTTCCGAGAGAGGTCCACATATGAGCTTAATTGCTACGTAGGCTTTCCACACAGAACGACGGAAGCGGACATGCATCGAGGATATTACATTCCAAAGGGCTCAATCATCGTTCCAAATATATGGTAGGGCTCTCTATCAATTTACATCACCGAGTCGGACTAGGGCTAACAACATGAAAGGCGGATGCTTCATGACCCCCAGGTGTACGCGGATCCAGAATCCTTCTCTCCAGAACGCTTCCTCTCGATAGACGGCAAAACCCCAGAACGGAATCCACGTACCTGTGCCTTTGGTTTTGGCCGGCGGTAAATCATTACCTCCTTCGTCTCATGCCAGCTCTGAACACCATATCCCTGTTACACAAAGCATTTGTCCTGGTAAATTCACGTGGCGTGGCTCAGATGCAGGGTATCGGTTCATTGACTTCTCAATCCACAGGACTTCAGTTTTCGGATGTCACAGTATGGCTTGCGATAGCGATGACACTATCCGTCTTCCAAATATCGCAAGTTGCCGAAGATAGCGGAGTTAAAACGCCGGGGGAGCCGAAGACAAGTGCCTTTAACAGCGTCGGGTGTGCCTCTTGCTTGCTTCCCACGTAAATCATCATCAGCTGTAAGACTGATTTTTTTTCTTGTCAGGCCCCCAAAGCAAATCAAGTGCAAGATCGTTCCTCGGTCCGCGAGAGCAAAAGAGCTCATTCTCCAACCTCAGTAGTTAGTAGACGCGGGCGACAGTGTCAAGGGCAAGAATGGAGGCTTAACGTTAGTACTAACCGAAGTAATTTCCAGGGGCTCTTGGTATTGCAGGGCCATATAGTACTTAACCCCATATGCAAGTAAGGTTTTAACTTACGAGGACTTGAGCGCCGTTTCAGGGCCACCAGAAAGGGTTCAAAGGGCGTTTGATGAACAGTGCCCCTGCTGGGCTTGCTTCGGCACTTTTATTTGACCGGCGGCCAACTGTGTGTATACATCGAGCGCCTCGTTGACATGGCTATCTAGCACTGAGAATGAGTTCGAAATGCTCGATATTACTTCCTGCGGCCTGTCGACGCGATGTATCTGGTGAGGGTGCTGGGGTTTGGGTGTTGATTCCAATAGCATAGCAATTCCGGACGCGTGCGTTCAACTGACACGCATCAACTATTGTTACGTGTCTTATCACATGAATTTCATTTTCGCTCTGCAAAGCCCGTGTGCGGTGCGGCACATTTGCGTGTGTCCCTGCAACTATCACCTAGTCTGGTCGCCGCCGCTCAGGAGGAAAGGGTACCAGAGGGAAAATTCGGATCATACTGACGTTAATTCAATATTTTGAAATGCCCTAGATATTCCCATACTTCACGAATCACAACATTCTTCACAGGCTCAAATTTACTTCAGTTCCTGGCCCTATGGGTAGTTTGTCATTCTCACCTCCCGCCGGCCCGGGTTTTCTGTTGGAATCCATGAAGGCGTACCCGAGGATACAGAGTCCTCTATAAAACTCGAAAAGACATTGGGTAGTATATATAATAGCTCATATGCATCCCTCTTCCCTATCATAGTACATGTTCGGTGATCCGGTTATCACGAGGCCTCGACCCGGAGAGAAGATCCTCGGCCTCGGGGAGTCACCTTTCCTTACTTGGCGTATAACTTACTCTAATATGAACTAGCCGCTGATCTTACGCCCTGGCAGGCCCCAGGAGAGGAATGGCCAGTTGTGCCTCGTTGTCGTTGAATCTGTTGCAGCGTCTATGCTTGCTGATAGTTACATCATCACTCTGACATGTTCCACTGGACCATCAGTGCCTTCAGGCAGCCACCGCTTCCTCATCGTCCTATAACTACACGGCGATGAAGACATGGTTTTGCACATAATCTGAATGCAAGTAGATTTGAGTTTGTGAGTACTAGAAGTATATTTGGGGATCTTCGTTCATCCTGCTGTCGGTCATGTTCACATGCTCACCGGTCACCGATGGTGCGAACCCGGAGATTAAATGACTAAAGTCTTTCCCTTTGTCATGCCAGTGCCAGGCCCATTCCCCTTCAGATTCAGGCTCAGCTGAGTTGGAACCCTGAGATGATATAGTACTGTAAATGATGGTGTACATGAAGCGTGTCGCCGCGGGTCGGAATCAGGATTTTATGGTACATTGTTATGTCACACCTTAAACGACAATATTGTTGTTGTCAAGGTACGCGTGCGAACGACGTACGACGGGGAGCTATGGCATGTGAACAGCAGACAGAGCCTGAGACGGTTTCTATAGCTCTGTAAAGTACCACTGGACTGGGAGAGAGGAGATCCACATGTAACACGACATGAGGCATCACCGCGGCATAGTGTGGATGTCCAAAGAGCAGGAGGATGAGAAGCGAAGACCGTGACAAGACAAGGAAGAGAACCCTTGCGAGCTCGGCTCTCAGATTGGATGAAACAAGTTCGACCTGGGGCATGTATCCAAAAGGTACCGAAATTCTAGACTGCCCCGACGGGTGTGCGACGTCAAAGGGCTTGTACCTATTGTACGATATGCGTGTTGTGCTAGGACCATGCGGATGAATGGTGCGGGGAACGGAACTGTCAGAAAAACACCCGATACGTGAGGGTGGGCGTGGCATCCATGCCATCGTGGGAATAGTGCTCACCAAGCAGAAAAGCGCCGAATCCAAATTGGGAACGACCAGGTCAAGAAGGCTTAGATCTAAAACTAGATGAACACTGAAGCACTGGAGCATTGATGATGAATCGAATCTAAGATTACGCGACCCTCCCTTTCCATCGTTGCGTCCCAAGCGCTGATTTTCCCCGATAAATGTCCCCCATCGCAATGCCCCGTGTTCTATTTTTTCCCCAGCAAGTGCACGCTGGCAGCCCATGGTCATCCCACTCTCGATATCGACCCAACTTGGAGTCTTGGTTTTGATTCTCGTTCTCGTTCTTCTTTACCACGTTTCTAAAAGGAGAACCCCTCTTCCGCTACCCCCCGGACCAAAACCATGGCCCTTGATCGGAAACCTGCTCGACGTACCCAGTTCTAATTTTGTCGAGACCTACGCAAAATGGGCTCAGAAGTATGGTTCGTGACCTAGTCTATATATCTCCGCAATCGCGCATATACTTGATGTCGATCACAGGCAATATCGTATATGCTGACGCTGCCGGTCTACCGTTGATCGTAATCAATGATGTCGACCTTGCAACCGAGCTTCTTGATAAGAACGGTTCAACCTGTTCAGACAGACCTGATCTGATAATGGCTGGAGAACTAGCTGGTTTCGAGGAGTGGACCTCATCTCTGATGTACGGACCACGGCTCAAAGAATCACGCAAATATATGCACCGTACAATCGGAACACGAGACACCCTTGAAAAGTTTCACAGCCTATTTGATTCTGAGGTTCGAAAATACTTGAAAGCGACACTTCGCGACCCAGACAACGTACAGCAACACATTCGTCAGTACGTAGATTACTCACGCTCTTTATCTTTTGGCATAGGGTATTCAGAGCCATCTGTCATTTAGCCTTTCAGGTGCAATCATCGTTCGCATCACATACGGCTACGAGGCACAAGACCAAGGGGATCCCATCATTGAGCTCGCAGAATCAACTCTAGCTAACTTTACGCGATTCTATGAACCGGGAGCATATCTGGTTGACGTGATCCCACTCTGTAGGTCCCTTTTATAATCCTTGTCTACGTAGCTGAAATTCTTGTCACTGGCAGTGAAGTATGTTCCAGAATGGTTTCCCGGGGCAGGTTTCAAGAAAGAAGCCTCCGAATCCAAAAAGACCCTCAAAGATATGGTCAACGTACCTTTCCAATTTACTATGAATGAAATGGTATGCCTGTAGTCTCTTAAAGTCGAGCAACTAAAAGCTGACTCCTGATCTCTGACTTTTTGAGGCAAAGGGAACTGCACCGGCTTCTTTTGTAACCAACAATATACGGGATATTACAACGGAAGCTGCCAAAGAGAATTTGAAATGGTCCGCTTCATCCTTATTTGCTGGTTCGTGATTTCATTCTTTTTTACTGCGTAATACGACCTCAACGCTTGGGATCTACTAACTAGGAGGTGCCGATACTGTAAGTTCACGCTGAAAAAGGAACGATATGGTCTGCTCACTTAATATAGACCGTTTCGGGCCTATACACGTTCTTTCTCGCCATGACGATTTACCCAGACGCTCAGCTCAAGGCCCAAGAGGAAATTGATCGTGTCATTGGCAACGACAGACTCCCAAGCCTTGCTGACCGTGACAGCCTGCCCTACGTCAGCGCCCTGGTCAGTGAGGTCTTCCGCTGGCAACCTATCGTACCCATGGGTTTGTCTCAATCACATATGCTCCAAAACGAAAGTGAATGACCGCCACGTAGGGGGCCCCCATAGGACTACCAAGGCTCATACGCTTAGAGGATATTACATTCCGAAAGGCTCAGTCGTTCTTCCAAATATATGGTGAGGTCCTGTAAAGTCCCGTAACGCCTCAGCAAGGCTAACGAGACTAGGTACATGCTTCATGATCCAGCGGTATACTCTAGTCCGGAATATTTCTATCCAGAGCGTTTCCTCGACCGAGGGGATCAACCTGCGGAACGAAATCCTCGACCACATGTCTTTGGTTTCGGACGGCGGTAAGCATCCATCATTGTTGTACTGTATGACCTCTCACCCAATCCCTATCCAAAAGGATCTGTGCTGGTACGTTATGTCTGCATGATCTGTGCAAGGTATTCAGCGCTCACTGACCATCTGATATATAGGGCAACAGTTTGCGGACGTATCGATGTGGCTTTCAATAGCCACATCACTGGCTGTGTTCCGCGTGTCAAAGGCGGTTGACCATGGCATGGAAGTTACACCCGACGGCAAATACACTGATACCCTAATCAGGTATATTCGCTCCTTTTTTTACCAACCTTGTACTGACAACCACATGGCAGCCACCCGGAGAAGTTCAAATGTAATATCGAGTCCCGTGGGGCATGGGCTGAACGACTGATCCTCCATTCTTGATACCAGTTTTGTAAATGTACTCAGATTATATGTTATGTTGTAGAGTGTTACTGTGTGTGATGCATGTGATGTACGAAAGACGTTAACGTCGACCGCGAAGGCCGGGGGTGAGGGAAGAAGCGTGAGCGTGTGAAAGAACTCGGGGAACTCGGAGTAATCTACCTACTACAGAAAGGGGTTGCTAGGCACGCATTTTATGAGAGCCGAGCTGCATTCCTTCAATTTGCAGAAAGCGAAGCTCAATCTTTGGGAGAAAGACGCAGATGGATGTCGTATCGTACTAAGTTATAAACAAGGAAATTTTAGGGCTGGAGGATGTGTGGAGAAAAGAAATGACAATGGAATGTGCACGAGATGGAGCCGGCCCAGCCTGGCCCGCCGATTCATGGTCACATGGAGCCATGTGTGGCTGTGGTTGGCCGCCTTCGTTGCGATCAGATCCTTGAATTATCCGCGCGTAACTTTATTGGAAGGAAAGCACAAGGCAGCACCTGGTTCGCCTATCAACCGGGCCGGCGGGGCCGCTCGGATCTCGGACGTCCGAGATAACACCTCCATACCCTCAATATATCGATCTTTCATTTCTTTCCTCCGCGCGTTCTCGGAGAGCCCTTTCCTTAACTCAAATAAGTACGATAGTTTCTCTTCTTATATACCCCAATCTTTCTCTCCCGAATACTGAGCTTTGCTTCCTACACGGTTAACGCAAGATCAGTAGAGCGCATAATTGCAGGTGCGATTATTAAAGCATTAGGGGTGGGAAATTCTGACTTCCGAGAGGTACTGACGATTGAGAGAGTGGCGCCAATGCGAGGGATTGGTGTGTCCATAGTACGAGTAAGGTACGCATGATGCCCCGGAGAGGTATGCAATCATGGTAGTCACGGATACGAACAGGAGATGGGAAACGTCAAAGTACTGCACTGTAGGACCCGTACTGGGGGTGAAGCCTGAGAAGAGATGGATACATAAGCGCCAGGTAGGAGGTAGGGAATGGTGGTGATTCTAGAAGAATCAACTAGTTGAGAGTTCCTGGGTGGCTGCACTGCTGTATATCTCGGAGGCGATTGGTCGCGGCTGGAGTAGACTGGTAGTAAGCTACAGTGAAACCTGTGGAGTACTCGAGTATTGGCATAGTATCCAAGGTTGTATGTCAGCGAGCGGCCCCGTGGGCTGTTCAGCTGGGGATCGGGATCTGATATAGATCAGATAGATCAGATAGACTATCGAAGCAGGTGCTGTGATCCACTGGCAAAAAGCCACTCATCATGATTTCGGAAACTACGAGAGCTTCATGCACGGTAGTTTCTTTGTCCCTTGTCTCGTACGTGCCAGTGAGCACTAGCAACTCTGGAGAGTATTGTATACCACAGGTACCTAGCAGCATAATACTCGTATCCCCAGTTCTCGTAGATAAGCTGTTCGCGCGTTTACTGGGTATTTATCACCGCCCTATAACTGACTCACTAATGAGATATGCCATGTCGCCTTCACAAATACAACTTGCAGTAGTCCCTATATGGAAGAAGTGAATATTGGGACCCGAGGCCGGATGTTTTTTGACAAGACATATATTTTGATAGCTGATAGTAACTGTTACCTGACAACTCTACTCAATGAGCTGTAGCCTGTAGGTTTCACGAGTCTGGTCATGAGGGGAAAACGCATGCCATTTATGCACACCCGCGGTGTCTGGGTAGTGTGGGGAGTTGTGTGCACGTAGCGTGGTCATACAAGGCAGTGCCTTCTAGTCTATCTTCACATCCTGTAATTCCCACTAAAAACCTTATTGGTCCTGGTGTACCCAATCCGGCGGTATGTCTTCTGTAATGTCCTTTCTAGGCGTTTCTAATCTGCTGTGAGTCCGGGATTGGCGTGTCAATGTCCATGCGTTCAAGTTTCGGGTGGGAGCTTTGTAGCCAGGGGGAACCTGTCAGTGTGCTCCGAGAGCGACGCTAGATAAGACGCTCACCGTTGGTCAGCAGAGGCCATAGCGTAAGGTTTAAATAGTGGCGATTAAATGCAAAAAACGCCCCGATACCGAACTCTTCGCACGTCGTTCTACTTATAGGGCGGCTTCACGGCAAGAGAGTATGCTGCGCGTGCAAAGCATGCTTTGACAAAGACGTTCATAGTCCGGTATATTGTCTCTTGCCGGCCGCCAGTGGATTCCATCGCCTCGCGACAGACAATACAATAAGCCCGCAGAACCGAATCCGGACGTCACGTCGTTCGTTCTCGAGGCTCGGAGGCGGTAATACCTTGTCAATGCTTCTCTTCCTGCACCGTCAATTATTCGTGTACAACTTCTGTATGTGAAGCATCATGTCCAGATTGCTGTCGGGTGTGCGGTGGAGGCACCTTCGAGGAACCCACGTTGTAGTTACTAGCGGCCATTGGCTTTGGTCCGCCTGCCGTATACCGAAGATTGTCGAAGAAGGCCGCGAGGTATGCCCAGTGGCCGATAGTCACCAGCACGTCGTTTAGGCATGGTGCCCCGCCTACCCTTTGAACCCTTAGACACTTGTCTTGGCGCTAATGCCGCCTGTGGGTTGGAATGGCCAACCTGAAAACTTCGTCTGTTTCCTCGGTTTCCGAGGACAGGAGTAACATATTATACAGTAGGGATACTCGGTATTGCGGGTGGTCGTGATTGTGTCGCCATAGCGCCTCGCGATGGTGGTCGTAGGGCTATCATGATAAGAATTCGTGCCTTAGCGTGTGAACGGTGACCCAGGCCGTCCGAGAAGTACAGTATCAATAGATGTGCGTCGACGCCATATTCTGAAGGAAGGAGGGTCCGAGCCACACATAATAGAAGCTCCAAAGGGCAGAATGTACGCACGACTCGGACAAGCATAAGGACCTGTAAAATGGTCGCTCGCAACAACGTTATTACCGTCTGGCTATTCCTGTATATGATCTGCACCCGAACGCCTCCATGACGATATATGCGTTCCTTATGAGTCAGGTGCTGCGGCTCCAGCCTCAGCAAAAGATACCGACTTTCGTCTCCTCGCAGAGGAGCTTGCACTGCGCACGTACGGCCAAGATTCTTGCAGGTCAGTACACTCTAGCGAAGGAGGGGGGAGAACAGCAGCCGTGGAGGGAACGCACACGATTGGCTCACCGCTCTATTAATCAAGTAAAATTCCCACAGATTTGTCCTCTCGGCGCCTATCCATCCATGGTGACCATTGGTGGGGACCATGACCGAAAACGCCGCAAAAGGCCAATACGCACGAGGCCATTCGTCGTCTGCCTTTATAAGCACACCAAGACCTGGCTCGGGCAGAGTCACTTATACTGTAGTCGTGGCGACACACAAGAGTATGTACTTCCGAAAGGGGGAAACTGTCACCAACTTGATCTCTGGACGCCGAATCCCCCGCCTCCGTAAATACCGAAGGCGGAGCTGAGGAATAGTCGCATATGTACTGAGCTTCGGGTGGGAGGGGGTAACTGCCTCACCGAGCGGCGTCGACTGTAGCAGGAGCTGCGCAATGTTTGCCGTCACCAGACGTCCGTTTTAACCCTGGCCGGGTACGACGGGACAGTTCCGCGCCCGATTAACCGCGTAGGCAGTTTCCGATCAATCAGCCCGAAATTTCGCGCCCGCAGTCACAGGCGAACAGATATCCAGTTATTAGTAGCGGGATGGATAGCCATGTACAGGTCTCATATCAAAAGATGAGATGGCATCCGTCACGCCTGCAGAGCCGGCTCGGATGTGGTACCGGAAGAGGGCAATGTATGCACCGCACGGGTATGATGGGCACGGAGTACTGAGAATCAAAACGACTGATTGGCCGCAAGCATTGACAAAACAAACCGTTAGATGCCGTCCTTTTGACACACTGCTTTACGAACATATCAGGCGTCAGTTGTAAAAATTTGATGATGACCTGTCACGGATGCCACCGTGTGTATTGTCGTGATTGTAAATGATGAGAACGAGTCAGTCAAGTCTTAAATTCGTATTGTCCCATAATAATGAGAATGGGATCGCGGACAATGGGATTCACAATGTGCCCCGAGTGTGATTAAGACATAGTGTGTTGTGCATGGCTTGTGACGGAGAATGAGCGGAAAGAAGAAAAAGTGTGTTTTTGTTGATGACATGGCAACCAGGGGCAGAGCCGGTGAGCCCGAACTCTAAACACTCTGATCATAAAAGCTCTGCTTTTTCCCCATGCAAATAACCCACTCCTCTTCCCGACCTCGCTTGTCTCCCCACTTCCTTTTCTTTTTCTCTTGGTAAGTGTTCTGTCCTATCCTTCCTTCACAAACTTATAAATACTTCGGTCAGGTATTTCCTTGGGTAGCCCGGTCGCACCCTTAGACTATTCTTTTTATTCTCGAAGCACACCAAGCAGACTTCCTTCTCTCGCAACGACTTATCGACTGGACAATATGCTCTTCTCCAAACTATCTTGCTTCGCTGCTGTTTTGGCTCCCATCGCCGTGTCGGCGGTACCCGTCCGTCGAAGTACTGACGCAGCCAGCATGCAGGTCATGCGTGAGTTTTTTTTCCCGGCGCTTTCAGTTGCTAGGGCCAATTCGGGTGCTTACGAACATCTTCAGAGTTCGCCCACGTCCTCGAACTTCTGGAGAAATCCTTCTACCAACAGGCCATCGCCAAATTTCAGCCTGCGGATTTCACCAATGCTGGTTTCACTTCAGCACAGGTAGCCGTGGAACAAGTACAGACCATCCTCATCGATGAATCTGCCCACGTCACTGCCCTTGAGGTGCGTGTCGTCAACGGTCTGCTTTCGTCGCGTTGTCTCTGACATCTTGGTGCAGGCTCTGATTACTGCCTCTGGCTCAACGCCACTGTCGAGCTGCCAATTCAACCTTGCGAGTGTCCTGACAGATGTCAAGACGATGGCGAGTGCGGCACGGCTCGTCGAAATGGTTGGTGTCGGGGCGTATACTGGTGCTGCCCACCTTGTTCCAGACCCACGCATCCTCACGGCTGCCGCTTCGATCGCAACCATCGAGTCGCGCCACCAGTCGATCCTCAACTTGATGTCAGGTGCAACTGCTATCCCCCAGCCCTTCGACATTCCATTGTCGCCTTCAGAGGTTCTTGCGATGGCTGGCTCCTTCATCTCAGGCTGCGACCTTGGTGTTCCTGGTACGCCTTCTCCCCACCCTCCAGCCTTTCTAAATGAAACTAAATGGCTCTTTGTGATCAGCTAACCCCTCTCTTACTATCACCAACACGGGGGCTGTCAGCACCGGGACCTCGTTGACATTCAGTTCTCCAGCCATCAACGGCAGCACCTCCGTAAGTCCCCCCATTTCATCATCCTCGCACGGCAAACATGTTTCTCATGCATGCACACGCACGCCTTTTCCACAGAACTTCCACTGTCAGATGTTGGTCGGTGGCGCTCCCAACTCGATCTCCCTCCCGATAGGCCAGTGCGTCGTTCCCAGCGGGATCAACGGCCCCGTCGCGATCTGGGTCACCTCCGACGACCAGCCACTAAACGGTGATGTTGTCGACCGCGCCAGCAACGCCATCGTCGCTGGTCCCACGATCGCCTTCATTGACATACAGTCTGACGCGATCGGCACCCTTGTCCGCAACACCGGCAACAGCTTGCCTCCCCCCTCATTTACGCAGACCGTCAACCCCAGCCAGGCAAGCGCGATCCTCGCGCCATCCGCAAGCGCACCCCCAGCTGGTAACGGTGTGATCGTCAACGGTATCTCGATGGTACCCGCGCCGACCGCACCCCCGGCGTGATCATCGCCAGTGTGCGGGTGAGCGGACGGGGAGGAGCTTGCATCGTCATGGGCTGTAGGGGAGTGGTACTGACACAATGTAGATATGATTCGGATGACTGAGCACATATTGTCAAGGACGATTTCTCTTTTACTTATACACACACATACTTAAACATTTCTTTTTACCACTCGTTGCCGCGATCCGCTCTGTGTGCGTGCTCGTTACATTTGATCCTTCCTTTGCCGACCCCTCGACCTTTTTACTTCGTTCATTCATCAAGGGTATTAAGTGCGTGTGCGTTGTGTTTTACTTGTACGAGCAAAAACTGCTGGCAGCCGAGTAGAGAAGAGAATCCCCCCCAACCAATATAAAAACACATCAGAACTTAATGGAACTTTATCGTCGCGCATGCCAGTTGACTTGGAGACAATCAACAAACATCTTACGATATAATTGAATCGTCGGTCCCATCAAAGCGCATATTGATGGCCACGCCGGCCATGTTCAAGAAATATTCTATTCGACCGCCTACGCTACCTAAAACTCGGGAGGGGGTGGGCTAATATCAATCAATTGCAATCAATCAATCCTCGTCGCTCTCCTCGCTACTCGAGTAATCATCATCATCGTCCTCCATCGCGGCGCTCCCACCCGCAAACTGATTCATAGACATGGGTCCACCCCCACCACCCACGCGCGACACATGTCCCGTCGCAGCCACACCGTCCATCATCATCTCCTCCAAATCCTCCTCCAAATCTCCGTCTTCGTCCCCGTCTCCGTCCCCGTCCCCATCTCCTCCCGGCTCGTCCTCCCCAAGCAACTCGCGCTCCAAAAAGTCCAGCCCGTCGTCCACATCCGCATCATCCTCAATCGTGATTGTCAACATCTGTTCCGAAGATGGTGGTGGCGGGGCTGGGGCCGGTGCGGACCGATCCGGCTGTGCCAGTATCTCGTCCCACTCGTCGTCTGATTCTATTGCACCCGCAGTCGCCGTGGTACCCGTAGCGCTGACATATAGCCCTTGATGCGCGAGCGGATCCGGACCTCCCGATGCCGTAGGCAGTGCTAGGCTAAATGACGACGTCTTTGCCTGTGTAGTTGCCGACACCGTCGTCCGCTTCGTCGTTGTCGTGGACGCAGACATGGGGGCGATTGGACCTCTGATCTCAAAGTCCTCAACATCGGGAAGTTCAGTGGCGGCAGCGGCGGCACGCTTAGCAGATGCGAACGTCGTGGGTGGCGTTGATGCGAGTGATGGAGATACAACGGGCTTGGGCCTCGGCTTCGACGATGATGATGTTGATGGAGCCGCCGCCGATACGCGGCTTGCCTTGGTGGACTGTGGGGTATTGGTAGAGGCGGGCGCGGATTTCTTGGGCGCTGGGGGACGGGATTTTGTCTGTTGCGGTAATGGCGGTGGCGGCGCCGCTTTCTTATGCGACGGACGCGGCGTTGGGGTGTGTTGAGCGAGCGGAATTTCCTCAAGGGCGTCCTCCTCTTCTTTCACTAGCGGGAAACTGGGGTCGGGTTCGCCATCCGCATCAGCGTCCATATCGATGCCTAGGCTAGCGCTAGCATCATCCAGTTCAGCCTCGAGCTCGTCAGCAGCTGTACGCAGCGGGGAGCGCTGTGGTGTCTGCGCAGAGGAGGATGAGGCAGTGGGTGCTTTGGTGTGAAATGTCGATACGATATTAATATTAAGTCAGCATGGTGTACGCGTGTACCGCACGAGGGTTCGGCGGGGAAACGGAAATAAAATGTAACGTACGAGAGGTAGCCGTGCGTGTTCGCGGTGGCGCCTTACCGTCAAAGTTGAGATTGACGAGCGAGTCAAGCTTCTCGAGTGTGAAGGTCTGCGTCGCCTCATCATAGATGAGCACACATTCCCATTCCTTCGCGGGCCTTTCCTCGCCCTTGAACACAATCACTTCGCTGTTCTAGAGGGTGTGTGTATGCGTGCGTATCAGGGCGTGGGGAGGGATGTGGGAAATGTGGGAGATGATAGAGAACGAACGTTGGCTGTGGGTCGCTCCACCCGGACGGTGGTTACCTCCTTACCCGGGTTCACTTCCAGCGTGCCTGGCTTAGTAGGGTCTATCGACGCGGGCTTATGATTATCTGCGGAAACAACTGGGTTTTCTAATCGTACAGAAGAGAGCGTCGCAATGGGTGCGTACAGCGAAGGGTGTAAAAATCCCGCTCAGGAAGGGTCTTGCCTCTTTGTGCTGGCTGACCTTTGCGAGCCTTAAGAGCCTTGGCGAACGATGAACCTATGCTGACATTATGCCTTCCGGTAGTGGGCATCCAGGATGAGGAAGCGGCCGCCATCTTGGGTGTTTGGGTCCGTGGAGATTGTGGTGGGAAGAAGGGAAGCGGGGCAGGACCAGTCGAGTGGAGTGGAGTCGACCACGGTCATCTGCGAGATCATTCAATTATCTTGTTTCAGTGTTTTTCTAAAATAGCCGAGACATGATAATTGACACTTGTTGTTGTGCTCGAGAATGTGGTCGTAGTTACGTATCGAAATGGGACGCAGAGCACAACAGATCACTCCACAAATCATCCAGCTATTATATGACGAACGAACAACAACAACACAATCACGAGTCCGAATCTGAGTCCGAGCTGACCCTTTTCTTTTTCTTTTTCCCCGCTCTCCCTTCGTTCTCGCCCTCCATCTCCCGCCGCTTGCGTTTCCGCTTCTCTTCGACAGTCGGCGCGCTCGTCTCGACAGGTGCGATAAACGCCTCTGCACGCTCTGCACGGCGCTTTGCGGTGGTCTCAGTTTGCTGTGCACACACGTCAGAAAAACACCCTGGATATGATGGTGATGGGTCACATGCCTTTTGTTTCCGTTCCTGCTCCTTGCGACGTTTCTTCTCGGTAGGCTTGAGGAAATATTCACCCGATTCCAGCTGCAGGTCGATCTGCACACAACAAACAACACGCGTGTGAACACCTGACTCGTCCCCACCAACACCAAGCAATCACAACAAACACACACCTTCCGTGGAAGCTGGGCAGGAGGGAACGGCGTGTATGGCTTCTTCTCTGGTTTGGTGACTTTGATGGGCTCTAGACCCGCAGCGGCGCGCTCGGTATTCTTGGCCTCAAGCCGCTCATTCTTGCGTGCCGTCTTCTCCGACGTCTTCAAGTGCCGACGGCGGAACTTGGGAAGAAAGCGATCCCAAGACTCGTTGGCCAGTTTCGGGTCCTTGGCCAATTCACGCTTTATCATTAATTCCTGTTCCGCGCAACCCGTTCTTCGTACATTCCGACGAGTTGATCTAAATGGTGGCGTACCTTTATCCGATAGATTGGATGAATGTTCTTCATGCAATCGAGCACTATGCGCCGCACTTCCTTGAGAGATTTGTACGGTCCCATGACACTGACGGTGCTTCCTTGGACCAAAACGTAACACTGTGTTAAAAGCTCTATAGCCTATGGTGGAAGCCAATGTCGCGGGTTGAGAACCGTATTCGCGCGGACATGAACATGAGAAAATAACCTTGAGGGTGCTCCCATCGGGCCCAATTATGCGTTGTCTTCGCTTCACGAAACGCTCCTTGTTCCGAACAACATTCCCAATCTTGATGATATCGCAAGCAATGCCATCGTCCAAGATCTTGACTGCTTGGCCAATTGCGACGCCTCGTGCAAGTAATTTGATCATGTCTCGCGCTTTTAAAATGATATATGGGTCATATGTCTTCCTCGTCGTACGCACGGACATTGATCCGTGAACGAGGTCCAGCGTGCATGCTATGTGCTGTATACAGCAGCACCACGATCAGTACAGGTGCCGACAGAGAAATAACAACGAACGTGAGCATCCAGAGCTTTCGTGACAGCGCTCCATGCCTCCCGAAGGTACTTTTCGCGATACTTGGGAAATAGCGTGGCAA
>QLPC01003028.1:0-24548 GCA_003314055.1 Lactifluus hygrophoroides | reverse complement strand
GTACAGGTGTATAATCCAACCTGAGGCATACTTTGTGGATCGCTGAAATTGCGAATGAGCATCATGCAACGGTGAACTCGTATCCTTTTGGATGTGTTGCTAATATTTGAGACCAATAGCTATCTGCGTTGTTCCGCGTACCCATGAACATATTCGTCGTTATGTCGCCGCTCACTGCAAAAGCGCATATTCTCTTCCATTATCGTATAGGTACAATTCCATATAAATATAATTCGTATCTCAACAGTACCTATATGACATGACGTTGTCGTCGTGCAGAGGTTTCCCGGAATGTAATCCCCATTCTTGCTGGTGCGAGTGGCCATTGCAGATACCCGGACTCGTGCTATGCAAACAAAGAGTTGTGAGGAACAGCGACATGCCCTCACCATAAAACCGGACGCCGTGGAGTCGAACCCCACTTATCCTGTGCATCCGGATCCGCGCCGTGCTCGACAAGGACGCGCGCGAGATGCATATATCCCCCAGACACGGCGATATGCAATGGAGTCTGCCCATCCTTGTCCTTGGCTGCCACATCCGCACCGCGCTTGAGAAGTAAGCGGACGAAGTCCACACGTCCCCGGGACGACGCTTGATGCAATGGAGTCCGCCCATGCTTATCCTGGGCTGCCACGTCTGCGCCGCGATTGAGAAGGATGCGTGCGAGTTCCACATGTCCCTTGAACGAAGCTGCATGCAATGGAGTCAACCCATTCACATCCTGGGCTGCCGCATCCGCCCCGCGCTTGAGAAGAAGGCGTGCGGGGTCAACGTGTCCTTGGAGTGATGCCTCATGCAATAGGGTCCACTCATGCTCGTACTGGGCTACCTCAAAGGCGCCGTGGTCGAGAAGGTAGTAGGCGACTTCCGAATGTCCGTTGGACAATGCATCACGCAACGGAGTCCGCCAATTCTTGTCCTTAGCTGCCACATCCGCGCCGCGCTCAAGAAATAAGCGGGCGAGGCCCACATGTCCCCTGGATGATGCTCCATGCAACGGAGTCCGCCCCTCTTTGTCCTGGGCTGTCACATCCGCGCCGCGCTCGAGAAGGATGTGGGCAAGGTCCACATTCCCCCCGAACGATGCCGAGTGCAATGGGGTCTGCCCTGTCGTGTCCTGAGCTGCTACATCCACGCCGCGCTCGAGAAGGATGTGGACGAGATCTACATTCCCTCCGAGCGATGCCGCATGCAATGGGGTCCCCCTATCAGATTGAGCTGCGGCATCCGCACCGCGTTCGAGAAGGGCGCGGGCGAGGTTCACTTGTCCCCTGGACGATGCCAAGTGCAATGGTGTTGTCCCATCCTTGTCCCTAGCTGCCGCATCCGCGCCGTACTCGAGAAGGACGTGGGCAAGGTCCACATATCCCCGGGACGTCGCCTCATGCAGCGGAGTCCGCCCATGCTCGTCCTGGGCTGCTACATCCACGCCGCGCTCGACAAAGACGTGGACGAGATCCACATTTCCGCTGGACGACGCCTCATGCAATGCAGTCCGCCCCTTCTTGTCTTGGGCTGCTACATCCGCACCGCACTCGAGGATGATATGGACGAGGTCCGCAAGTCTCCGGGATGGTACCAAATGCAATGCAGTGTGCCCAAACTCGTCCTGGGCTGTCACATCCGCGCCGCGCTCAAGAAGGATGCGACCGATGTCCACAAATCCCCTGGTCAAGGCCTCATGCAGTGGAGTCCGCCCATTGTTGTTCTGGACTGCTGCATGCGCGCCCCATTCGAGAAGGATATGGACAATATCTGTGCGATTCCAACTCACTGCCCCATGCAATGCACTCTGCCCATCGATGTCTTGAGCTGCTGCATCTGCGCCACGCTCGAGAAGGACGCGGACAATGTCGACATGTCCCCCGATTGATACCGTCGTGTGCAATGGGGTGCTTCCGCGTACGTCCTTTGCTGCCGCATCTGCGCCGTACTCGAGAAGGAGGCGGGCGAAGTCGACGTTTCCATGGTATAACGCCTTATGCAATATAGTCTGCCCATCATTGTCCTTGTCCGTAGCACGCGCGTCGTGCTCGAGAAGGACGCGGGCAATGTCGACATTTGATCCCTGGTACGACATGGACGCCGCCAGAAACAATGGGGTCAACCCATCCTCGTCCCGGGCTGACACATCCGCGCCGTGCTCAAGAAGGATGTGGACGGTTTTCACATGTCCCCGGGACGATGCCTCATGCAATGCCGTCCGCCCACGGTAATTCTGTGCTGTCACATCCGCACCATCTTCGAGAAGGGCGTATACAAGGTCCACATCTCCCCGGAGCGCTGCCTCATACAACGAAATCGGCTTATCCTTGTCCTGGGCAGCCGCATTCATGCAGTGCGCGGGAAGAAAGTGGTAAATGTCCATGGGATCCCAGGACAAGTCATTATGCAATACAGCCTGCCCGCGCTCGTCCAAGGTTGCCGCATCCACGCTTAATGGCGCATAACTTAAAGCGGCGAGCAGGACGACAAAGGCAGCGAATATCGCCATCACTGTTGAGAACGGCTATATGAGAAACTGTATGAGGACATGAAATGCATATTAACGCGCCTTCCAACGTACCTGACGGAGAGCCCCTCTCGTAGCAGGAGAAGTGCTAGCGGAAAGACCAGGTGTCATGGGTCTGCCATCGGCACCTCCGAGGTCCAGAAGATGTCCTTGAAAAGGGGCGATGACGGACCTCTGGAGTTGCTCGGTGAGTGAGTAGTGAGTGGTTGTGCAAATCTGTGCCGATTTGTTTTCCATACTCTTGCACGGCAGGTTCAGAAAGTTCACGAGAACGAGATGGTGGTGATCGATCGGTCATATCACAGGTATGGAAGAGATGTAGGGTTTGAAGGGGGGTTATTTCGCTATGAGGAAATTGTCATTGAAGGATAGTAGGATATGGGGTCCGTGCGCAGTGTCACTGATATCATTATCTGTTGATAGATAGACAGAACCTTACAGATGACAACGGGCAATACCCGCCTAACTTTACCAGAAATGGGCGTATTGTAAGTACAGAACCTCCCTTACGTAGTGGTGGCGTAATGGGCTGAGTGACTTGCACCCTAAACGCAATCAGCCATGTCATGATCATGCGAATGAGAGTATAAAAGTATGTTTCACGCGAGTGAGGAGAACATGTCGACGCGTTGAATAACAGAAAGGGGATAGGGGATGTGGCGAAAGCGAACGTTGACCAACTTCATTTCTGTATTTACGAATGCGGGATAGAGAACAGTGGAGTGACAATGGCCGATGCAGGTGGCAACTGGCCAGGCATGACAAGGGAGCTTACAGTAATATGAATCTGAACCCCTTTCTTTCAGTGACGAAAACGTGAATGTGAAGGAAAAGAAACAGAACAGCGAATAATAACGCAGCTGGAACCAAGAGAGGAAACCACCCCGCGACCAACGCAACCGTGAAAGAAAAGAAAACTGAACGAGAGCGCAGCCGAAACCGAGAGAGGAAAGCGGGCGCGACCAACCAGAGTGCAGGAATAAACACACCCTTCCCGTATAATATAGTTAGATGGTCTATATGTCAACGTGAGGAGATAAGAAACCAATCTTCGCTAATGCTATCTGACACAAATCATAGTAGTTGAGTGGATACAAGAGAGGATAAGAAGATTGAGCGTCTAAGATTTAGAGCCTCGTGATTAACATAGCAATTAAAGCATATCCCACCATGGCTGGAGGCGTAACGAAACAATAAGACCAGAATATTGTGCGACTTACAAGCCGCTCAAATGCACCACTCGTCGCAACTTGGGTGATCTGTAGTTGCAGTAAAATATCAGTGACTAAGCGATTGTCAAAGATGAAAACGAATACCTGAGCCAGAGTCAACGCAGGGGGTGATGCGAGAAGTAGTACGTTGCTGAGAACAAAAACGGGACTGCGAGGACATCGTAAGTTGGGAAGACGACGTCGAGGGACACGGACTTACTCGTTGAACACAGGCGGACGATTTTTCATTGCACCAAACACAATGAACGGGAGGAACAACGCAGGCACGACCACCATTCGTGCGAATATCGCCACGAAAATTGTCTTCCCTTCACCCTTGCCCACGCGTTGCGGTGTATGTGACTGCCTTTCCTCCTCCCGACACTTGAGCCTGAAGATTTCTCGCAAACTACTCGCGAACGACGCTCTTTTCCAGCTTTGAGGACTAGAGGGAGTAAGTTGGGGTTGCTGTTGCTGCTGCTGTTGTTGTTCTGAAGTGCGATGGAAATATGCGCCGAGGACAATGAGGGTGATGGGAATCGAGCAGTTGCCTGCCTGCGTGATTGCCCCATGTACCGGTCGCATGTGAACTTCCAGTGTATGTTGTAATGGTGGATTGAGCGCGACAAAAAGTGACATAATCGACGCCCAGAGCGGTGGTGTCAAGAAAGCCGTCACTTTTCTCCAGAAGGCACGCACTGAACGTGTGATACGCTGCAAAAATGTAGGAGGAGGGCGCGACCAGGCAGGTATATGGAGACCTTCGTCGTCGGAATCTGTGTCAGACTCAAGCACGGAACTAGTTTCAGAATCCGTAGGCAATTGGAAGCCGGGAAGGTAGGGTGTACTGGGGAAGGAGTAAAAGACATGTGCGGAATGTCTCCGCTGCGTGGTGCGCCTAGTAAAGTCTTGCGATGGAGAGAGAAGATTGTCACGATATTGCCCAAAGGCCCGCTCTGGCTGCTCTGCATCTCCAGAGGCCTCGTTAATTTCTTCAGAAGTATGTTCTATCTCCTCCGATGGATCAGCCTTGGTGAGTAAATGAACACCATAACTCCAGCGAAGCTATGATTTTCCAAATTGAATCGTGAGACTATAAAAGAGAGTAAGATGCGCTTACAAACTGCCCAATAGTACTACAAAGAAGCAAGTAGGTGAGAGCGCGTCCGATAATAGCATCTTTGGTGTCGTCTTGACCCCACTTCAGTTCTGGAACAGACACGGCGAGGGACTGAAGAAGGGCAACTGGGAGAGAATTCGAGTTCATGAATGTGGCAGCGGCCATAGCAAAGTTTCTGAAAATGGGATTAAATGGCCATCCACAAAGAGAGAATAGAACATGCCTTTGTGAGGGTCTCAGTTGGAAGAGGTTGCCGAGTAGCCAGGCTACCACAAGCGAAACACCGCTAACGAATAAGAAGAAAATGGGAATGATCCATAGTTCGCGCAGTTTCGCTGGAAGAGGGAGTGTCAACTGGGCCTATGGGGAAACAACAACGCAACGGACCTGGTGAGAGGAAGAAAGCGACTTTTGAGAAGAGGAGACAAGGGGTGAAGAAATTGACGTTGATAATGTTGAGTTGCTATGAATAGAATGAGCAAAATGGGAACGAGAAGGGATAAGATTAACCTTCTGTGTCGGTTTATCGATGATCCCTCGACGAGCGAGAACATAACCTGAAACGCATACAAGGGTCACTTGGATGATCGACTGGGGACGTAAACGTAAATGAACACGACGACTGAATAAATTAGATGGACACATACACCCAGAACCGTTTGAAAGAGGGGCCATATTGGTGAATTATCAGGGGATGTGAGAGATGACATGGGGGAGAGGGTGAAAGTGCAGGAGATCGGGGCACCTTTGAACGTGAAGAATAAATGTCGTTGGCGCGTGTGATTACCTCGCGGAGCAACGGCTCAGCGGACTGCCAAATCGGTGTTATGGTGGTGCTGGTCCCGGGCGAATTCCGAGATGCATCCCTTGGCGAGTCTTCCATGGACTTTGTTTGTCCTTTTCTCTGCTAGTGGTGACACCTGTCTCCATCATAACCTTCCTTGGCGTGATCACCGTGCTCCCTTTCGATCTCTTCAACAGGTAGCGGATTTCTGCATACAACAAAAGCCAAGAACTTCGAGCTCCATACCACATACACAGCATCAGCCATCAGGCTATCCATCCTGTACAAATGACCGTCGTCTCAACTACAGCCTCATCCCACACTCGATGCTACCTTAGTTGCTATCAGCGTGTAGAGCACTTATAAAAATAAGCCTTTGGAGGGGGCGCAGTGGCGCAGGGATGTCACCCCCACGAGTAACCAAACTGATGTGTGGTGCCGTCAGTTCGATGCCAAGGACGGTGGGACCACCTGGCAGCGAATCATGGCCTTGGCCTTGGCAGTTATCACACCATGATTAGATATTGGGTATGGACAAAGTGTCTTCCTATCCTACCCGGCCTGCCCCAAGAACACGATTTACGTCCACGCTGATTTCCTGATAAGGACCATATCAGTGGACTCCATGCTTTTGATCTGAGAGGCTGGACCTGGCCCTGGCGCGCATCGCCACCAGAGCCTAGACGCAGCGGCACTAGCCGCGGTGTAACGGACGGAACGAACGGAAGCTCCCATTGTTCGCTTCGAATGATCCTTCGCCTTGTCTGATCAACAGTTACTTTACCTGATGTTCTTATCTCTCAGGATACAAGCTCAACTTGTTGACATTTTTGTGATATCTACGTTGTGGCGCTGAGTTCTGTCCGCTCCTGACCCGCAGACGGAACACCGGTCGCGCATTCCGTATAATACTGTACGGCTTGGAAGTCTTCGTCTTCTCCGCGCGCATTACTTGCGCTCGCTTGTGCTCAAGTGCTACGGAGAACGCAATCCACCATCATCGGGTCATACCGGGCTGGCGAATTCTGTAATACCGTCTGGATGTTCGAGGCTGGCCCCGAGGGCGAGCTTGAGTTGGCGTGGAAGTGTGTGCAAATGCCTAGTGATAAGGTTGCACCCACGGGTGGTTCCTGTCTCATGCTGCTTCTCGGGGAGATGGCGAGAAGGTTGATTATATTGATTGACTGAATGGATTTATGGCTCTTGTTGGGTCGAATATACCCGCTATCTGTCTGAGCCTATTACTGCGTGTCTTTATGTTTATGGATGGATGTAAGATATCTTTGTAACATGACCACCGCAATAATCCATACGTCCTATTACTACCCCACAAACACTTCCGTCCCCGCCTCTCCACGCGACCTTAATTTTCTAATCATTGACCGCACTGTAAGGTACCCGAATACTGTTTTCATGATTCTGATCCACCGGCTGTAATATGCAGCTTCTATCTTTATAGCTCAAGGATCATTCCACGACTATTTTTGTCCAGACATCATGAGATGCCTCTAGAGGTGCTTTCTGTTTGAATCAACATGGTGAGACGGGTGACCGGCCGCCAAGAAGAAAACTGGTGGAGAAAATGACGTTTATGTCATTTGGCCTGTCCCTGTTCGCGTGTACACGTGATACGGAACTTTTTTTTTTGGACAAACCTCGGTCTGGGCCCACAGATAGTGAAACTTCTCCCTTTCCAAAGGGGGTCATAGGCCACCTGACAACCTCAAAGCGGTTGGAGCGAGGCAGCAGAAGCCCTCGGTCCGGGGGGAAATCCATTACACTCCCACGTGAGAACTTGCCTGTACTGCACCTGTGACGACTTGGAATTGTCATAAATACTTGTCCAGTCCACTTGTAATGGAGATGAGTATCTCTTAGGTCCATGCTCGCATCCCTTCAGTAGATGGGTCCGCTGAAACGGTCAAATTCAGGGTGCCACTGGTCCTCAGGCCTCAGTGCCATTGTCACTTGACACTCGAGTGTCTCCACTGTCGCATCTGTCCATCACTCCAATTCGCTGTTTTGAAACAGGGAAAGCTGGAAGGAGAACACGTCCAATCAACTCAACTTTCAGTTATCAACCTAACCCCTTCAAGTACGCTGTGCCCGGGCACCTATGCCAGTTTTTCTGCCCCATGTAAGTGAGCGCGCATATATTGCCAGACTCTGTACCCACCCATACCTTTCTGTCTTCCACTCGTCCAGTTTGTAATTTCTGAACTGGTAGAACCCGAAACGTGGAATGCAAGCCCCCACGGTCCCATGATCGCTACGTAGTTTCTAGGTATAATGCGATCAAACTCGTTTCAGAACAACAATCTCTCAAGAATGCATATTGCGATGGCATTCGAGGGAATTTTCAGGCAGTTTCCGCGACCTTACGCAAAATTTGTTAATACCAAAACTTGGGAAATGATTGGAACATCCATTGTTCCACACCTACCCAGCATGCCATGGATCACTGTTATTTTTGCGTCGGGGGCCGCCGCGCCCTTTGACTTTTCGTGGTAAGCGCTTCGTCCTCAGCTGTCCTCCGTTTCTTTTAAAGTTCTTCTTGCACTTTCCTGACTTACCGCCCCTCAAAACCAGTCATTGAACCCTAAAACATTCTGAACACAATAGTCTATCAGCACGGAGACGCCTCATATCGGCTAAGCCTGAGCCAGTGCCGTGTCAACCTGCTCACTTGGCGCATTGTCCCCCAAAGTTTCGTTATTGATGATGAGATCACTACTCGTTTAGTCTTGCATCCCATCTTTATAGCTTTTTAACTCTGGGATCATTCGTACCAACACTGGGCGCCCATCACACCTGCCAAAACTGGAGACCAAGCAGTCTATCAAGACTTTCAAGAGTCTCACGGATGAGTCAGAATTAGGAACTCCCCATCACCATTCCTTCCCACTGGCAGGGAACACGCTCCGCGGGTGTCCCTGAAGACTATGGTTCAATCGCAGTTGACAATTGACTGCCTGATGAAGCGCCCAGGTCCAGCTTTGTCCTTAGGACCACCCTGGAGACGCGCGGCGTATTTAATACTGTCGTACACTGTGAAATGTCCCCCTTGAGCAATCTGCCATGTCTTCCCTTGCCAAAGTGTATTTCATAGCTACAGTCTCCAGTGCCGTTTTTTTCGGTGAATACTTCCATACTTTCCTCCATGTTTGTGCTCACGGCTCGTTTCTGTAGGCGCGTATGTTGTTCTCATGGTCACAGCGCTCTACTTGCTGTACGTTGTTCTCCATGACTTGTAGGGTTAGGCAACAGTACTTCATGCACCTTTACTGCAGCTCTCGGAGAGAAAAGTCGACCACAATCGCCATTATGATGATACTGACAGTCGTTATGTTTGGCATCTCGGCCACGTTCTTTGCCTTGGACATCTATCTCGTCTCGGATGGACTATTCAACCCACAAAAGTACCCTTACACAGTCGTTAATCTCTGGGGCCCGGAGACCACAACACAGATCATTTGCCAGGGACTCAATGTATGCCGTATTTGTACCCTGTCACGACCTAGCTAAACCAGCGTTTCAGTCCCTCTTGGGCGACTCCATCGTCATTTGGCGAGCCTGGGTTGTATGGGGCCACCGATTTTCTGTGGTAGTTGCTCCACTTATTCTCCTTGTAGGCGTTTGCTGTACGGTCTTAGTCTCTCCCTAAAAAGTTCTCCGCTAACCTTTCCCCAGTTTCGTCCTTCGGAATGGCTGTCGCGCAGGCTCAGGGTCCTAACAACCCTGACTGGGTAACGGCATTTATGAAGTTCATGATTGCGTTACCCTCTCTCACGCTCGCGACCAATGTCGTGGCTGCCACTCTCGTGATCTGGCGGGTCTGGTGCGTTCCTGGGCTTCCAAATACGGACTATCTGTTGATCGGCAATTTACCTTGCCAGCATGCTACATTTCACCATGAGAAAAGTGGAGCGACTTGGCGGCAGCTCTGCTGTGCCATTGATCCATGGTACTATGCAGTACCGCCGTCTGCTGAGGATCATCATCGAGTCGGGTGGAATGTACTGCCTGACATGGCTACTCCTGCTTTGTTTTGTCGTCACTGGCTCCGACGCCGCGCACGTTATGCTTAGTATCATTGGCCAGCTAACGGTACGCCAGTTGCTTACCCCCATTATGGGTTAAACGTTGACCCGCTGATCCCGGCCATTCTTTACTAACCGGCGTAGGGGATATATCCGACGCTGATTATCGTGCTCGTATCTCTGAATATGACCCAAGACCATGTTCAGGGCGGTTTGATTGACACGCGAATAAAGTTCGATGGGGCAACCACGCAACGGTCCACGTTTACTCGCACGGTCAGTTTCACTGTTCCGCACACCTCGCGCGGTTTGGCTAGTGGCACTGATGGTGGTGGCGATGGCGAGCCTGGTATTGCGATCACGACCGAAGACGGTGAAGAATGCGTGGTTGATATCACCAAGCGACCGGATTGTCCCTCGGATCCAGACTTGAAGGAATTTGGCATGCATCAAGTGATCCAGGATATTCGAGAGGTGTAAAGCGATCCTCTCTTGTACAGTACCGGGTGGCAAAGTCTTTCTCTGTAAATTGATAGAAGTGGTTAAGGCTGTTGTGGGAAATTTACACTCTAATCAATGTAACACTTTTTCTCGATCCCACATATGAACTGCAAGACTCTCACCCATTGTCCTAGTGGTTGCACTAGACGAGTGGACAAGGTTCAGAGCTTCCAATCGAGGGAAAGTAGTGTAATTTAATGCACTTATGGCGTGCAACGGTTACGTCATGCAATGCCGCGCTCCTGAGCGACCTGCTCCGGCTCCGAGTTAGCCTCTCAGTTTGTTGTTTAATCATGGCTTGGTTTTGCACTGGCACTACCAACGCTGAACTCATATCTAATCTAATGCGCAATGGCCTAATCAATTCGGATGCTGTCGCCGCCGTGCGCGCGTACCTTGACCGAACGCCCTCTCTCACACTGACTTCATTTTTATTTGTTGCATTTTACACACTAGTCGATGAAGGCCGTTGACCGCGCGAATTATGTTCTCGACAAGCGTCATGCATATGAAGACTCGCCTCAGTGCGTAACCCGCTGTGCCCCTCAAGCCTCCCTGTTCACATAGACCCTACTGACACTCGTTAATACACCATAGATCGATCGGTCACGACGCGACTATATCCGCCCCACACATGGTAAATAATACGTTTGCCTCTCCCTACCACCTTCTGCCCGTTCTTCCCATCTCACGTTACTTCCCCCCCCCTCTTTTCCGAATTCCAACGAACAGCACGCACATGCCGCCGAACTTCTCCTTCCTTATCTGCACCCCGGTGCGCGCATACTCGATGTCGGGGCCGGCTCGGGATACCTCACGAGCGTCCTTTATCGCCTCGTGGACGGACAAGGGGCCGGCGGTAGCAATACCCGCGGAACGGTCGTCGGGATCGAGCACATACCGGCGCTAACCTCGCTGGCGGAGCGGAACATTCGCGCCGACGGGCTAGGTGGCGCGATTGACCAGCAAGGGATCGTTCTCATCACAGGCGACGGAAGGCTCGGTACGTTTACTCTCTCTCTCTATCCCGCGAAAACCTGGGAACGAGCCGAAACGTCACTGTGTTGAGATGAAATCATTGAAATTTACTTTTTGGGGGTGTTGTTACTTTAGGGTACGTGGAGAAGGGCCCCTACGACGCCATTCATGTCGGCGCTGCCGCTCGCACGGTGCCACCTGCGCTCGTGGAGCAGCTCGCGAGCCCTGGGCGGATGATCATTCCGGTTGGGACGTATTCGCAGAGGCTGATGCAGATCGACAAGGATACGCAAGGACGGATCACTCAGAGTGACCTTTTTGGTGTTGTGGTGCGTCCTCTGTGTGTGCTTGCCCCCAGGTCCGCACAACGTCTGAATCTCGAGTCGGGTAGTATGTACCCCTTACAGACCGACCGGCATGAAGTTTCGATCCAGGAGGGCGAGCGAGATGTTGCTTGTATTGTATATGTATCTTCTACCAGCGACGAATTCAAATGTTATTTCCCGAAAGGAATGAGAATGAAACAACGCAAGACTTGACAAGCATCATGCAGTCTTTATGCAATCGAAAATTTTGTTTATTCTACAGAAGCCGTGGAAATGTAATCAGACAACGGAGCAAGCACCAAGATAACACGGAAATGGGAGTAGGTTACTTCTATTATATGCAGTATAGAATCCGAAAAAATTAACAAGCCAGTCTCCTTTGACATATCACTTGAGAAAGATCATGGCTTTTCCGCGTTATGCTGACCATCAGTTCTCTGATTTCGCTGCAGGCCGGTTTCCTAGCATGATGCACACGTAAGAAATGCCCAGATTCTGCAAGAAGCAAGAAGGTAAAAGTCGCAGAAAAGGGAAGGTAAAAGTACGCTGAATAAGGGCAACCGTGTCGTTGATGGTGGTGATGACCTCACGATGACTCAATTCAAGTATCAAGTCTTCAAGGAACATCACCGGCGGATTCACCGCTGACGTGAAAGAGGTACGGCACGTCGGAAAGTAATACGAGCCGGAATGTCGACCTGACCTTGATTTAGAAGTGCCCGTGCGAACTGAGGACACAGAAGCCGAGTAATTGTACGAAAGCCAGTTCCGAGAGGGGTCACGGTAACGGTGGGACGCCATCATGATGTATATGCGAATTGAGAAGCGGACTTCGAGTGAACTATTGAATGAACAATCGTGATCTTCGCGTTCGGCATCAGATCGATTTAACTTGGTCCATGACGAAGCCACACCCTTGTCAAATTTACGCCTGTTGTCCTCCGCACGGCCAGACTTTTGTTCCATTGACATAAACTTCCTAAATGCTGCTATACGATCCATATGTTTTTGACGTAAAGAGGCTTTTTTTGGTATTGTTGAACAACGAAAGAGGTAATGACATGCCCGGGAATAAGCCTCACGTTGCATGGCGTGAGGAAGTCGTGAACGGCATCCGTCGTCGGGGGAAGAAATCGAGTATAAAATGGACCAGAAACGAAGAATGAGACGTATGTTGCGTCCTTGGGCGAGCTCGAGTTGATAAGGAAAAAAAAGTACTAACCGAGAATCTGTCCAGAAGTTGTGACTTGCTCATTCCGGATGATGGGATAACTGGACAATGGGGCAATACTATTGTCCCATTGTCCAGTCATCTTGAATGGCAGCATACTGCCTAAACGCGGCCGATTTTACGGGTGATATCTTGCCCAAGTCACTCCTGCTCGGTTTGGTAGACAAACTCATTGAGGGATGATGGCAGCGCGATCGAAGCGACATTCCAGTCCACAGCCGCATGTGGATTTTAGACTGCAATATGTATTTATGCGGCAACCGACGTGACCTACTAAATCACTCCCTGAACGAAAGAGACGTTCCGATTGAACACCAAAATCTTTCAGAACGTGGGTTGCTCCGCGGGGCCTCCCGGACCTCCTATGAATCTTTCAAGGGATAACACGATGACATGGATTTCACCCAACATGTTGTAATCGTTGTCATCGACACCGACGTTATCCATCATGTCATGCGCTATGCCAGTGGTTGAGAGCAGTTTGGATGAAGGTACCACTGGCACTCACAAGGGCTCATCGCTCATCAACGTTCATCATTTTAGGATCGATCGATTGAAAACAATTTCCGCTGCTGCCGGGCCAGTGCTGCAGGGCGCCGGCCTTCCGTTGCTACGATACCTCTCATTCGGTTCAACATTTGCTGACGAATTCACGGATGTCTAAGCCTGAGATGACGCCTCGATGCTTCTCACACACAGTCCAGGTTCCTATGCCAGACGTCTCTGGTAGTAAGTCACAACAACGGTTACTAGAGCAGGTTCTTATACCGCATTGCACGACTCCGACATTGTATCCGTGATACTACCCAACATCCTGCATCCCTACGAGTCCCGGCTAGTCATGCCAGTGCTGGCACCTGCTTAGATTCACCTCGCAATAACTAGCGTTGACCTTTTTTTTCCTACTGGGAATGAGAACGGCCGAGAGAACAGAGTAGACATGTGCCTCAGGCTCTACCGTGACAACTGACCTTACGAGACTAGAACATCAGAGGAACGGGTATGAAGTCAAAGACTGCACATTGCACACAATATTCGTGCGGTCGAAAGAATATGTCGTCTATTCACAGAAATAGTTAGAATATCATCTAGATTATCAAGGGGTCGAGAAACGGTACAACAAAGATAAAGGAGGGTAATATGCTACATAAATTATAGGCGATATAAAGTTCAAAAAGCCTCCAACAAACCAATTTCCTTCTGGCATTTTACTTCGACAGACCATAAGCCTTCCGCGTCATGCCAACCATCAACTCTTTGCCTTTCATTGAACTCGAGAACCAGTTCCCTAGTGTGATGCCCCAGAGCATACCCACGAAAGAAACGCCTTGTTTCTGTAGGCAGAACCGGTCAGAAAGGGAGACTGATGAGCAATGGACGACAACTAACCTTGCCGTTAGTGACAATGATGAGCTCAGGCTGACCCGAGTAAGCCTTCTTAGGTACCCCACCACTCAGCTGAGCAAGGATATTCGCAGCTGCGATCTGAGCATGCTTCGGGGCCTTGGCCGCCTGCTTCTGCTCGGCCCAGTTCGTCACATCACCAATGGCATAAATGTTCGAATATGACTCGAGCTGGAACGTCGATCTGATCTTGATTTGCCCGCGAGAATTGAGCACCTTCGAGTTGAGCGACTTTACAAAGGCAGTTCCAGGGCGGCTACCAAAAGTAGGAACCTAATGGTCGAATGAGTGTGAAACATCCACAGCTGAGAAGTCCGAGGGGCGAACGTACGACAAGATCACCCTCGAGCGGGCGTCCAGAGCGCGTCGAGACGGAGGCAGACTCAAAATCGTCGACGTAATCATTGAAGACAATTTTGATGCCCCGAGAGGTAAGATCCTTCTCGACCCGCTTTCGGTATTTGTTAGGGTATGTCGAGTTAAGAAGCTGAGAATCCGAGTGAACGATTGTGACCTTCTTGTGGGGGAATGCGTCCTTGATCTCGCCCGCATATTCTAAGGAGATGCGTGTCAGGTCAAGCAAAAAGTCACATGATGTAGAAAGACATACCACAACCGACAGCGCCACCGCCAGCGAGGATGATACCATTGGCATTCTCGAACTTGCGGCGCCAGGACTTGATATGCGTAAGAACAGAGGCGCGATCGTCGGGGAAAGCAAGAGGGCCGTCCCATTCGGATCCGGGAGCAAGAACGAGGATGTCGTAGTGGACGCGTTCGTTCGTTGAAAGAACGACAGTGCCACTGCCGGAAGTTCCCTCTTTACTCTGTTCGATGGAAGTGACACGGCCAACTTTGATGGTGCCGTTGTTGTTGACAAGAAGGTTGTCAAACGGAATGAGAACGTCATCCTCGAGTTTACCCTCAGCGGTGGTAGTCATGCGAATGGTGGCAGGGAGGTGAAGAGCAAAGGGACGAGCAGTGATGAGGGTGAGAGATGCTGTGCTGGGGCTGATTTTGGCGGAGAGGATGCGAGCAACGGCGGCGCCAGCTGCACCACCACCGACGACGACGACGCTTTTGGGGTTAGCCTTGACCATTGTATAAGAAAGAGTAGTTAAATGGAGTGAAATGTGGGTTGAGAATGGCCGAGTTGTGTTTGACAGAGGAGCTCATGACGCTGACTTAAATATCGATACGGTCCCAAGGGTGGTCGAGCAGAAAGTTGTTGACGTAACCGTGCGGACAAGTGAACATCGTCAGCAAATTGACGCATCAATTACCCAAATTAGTTAAAATTTCTTATCAACGCGATGTCGCCTCATCCAATTGGTCAGCACATGACTGACGTCAGGTACCTTTGTGTGTGTGTAAACGATTGGGACATCCGTGATCATGCAAGCGTCATTGGCAGTCTCACAGACTCAAAGTCACACGTGATGCAGTATGTCAGTGCCTTACCCTCGACTGCTGATTCAGAGGAGCTCATATCTCTCGTCCCTCTGCTTCACCACTCTTTATCCCTGTTCTCCACGACTTTGCTCCGCATCGATGGCCGCTCTTCATTCAATTCCTGCTTGCAAGCCTAGACAATTACATCATGATAACATTCTTGAGGATACTCTATTGCTAACTTCTGACTTGCGAGCCCGTGCGTGGTCCGTGCGTGGGACACCGCACGAGCGATATAAACATCAACACACCATCACTTGCAGCACGGCAGAACGTACTGTAAGATCACGGTGAAACGAAACAATGCCCCAAAGTCAATCTGGATCGTCGCCGACAACAAGATCTCTCGACCATATCGTGCATATGACCCCACCTGGCACGATTCATGAAACTGCCGAACAGTTTCGCCACTTGGGATTCAAGTTAGTAGTCGGTCATTGACATGCCTGCCTTTGTCTGGGCTCGCCAATGAGAACTGGGGCTCACTGACGAAAACCGATTAGCGTCATCGCTGGAGGCACGCACGCCAGCGGACTGTCCGGCAACTCAGTTATCGTGAGCTGTACCCCAACTCCAGGACTCTCCACGTGACTCAACCCCATTGTTTGATCCGATAAAACACAGATTATGCCCGATGGCATATATCTTGAACTGTTTTCCTTCTTGCACCCCGAGTCGCACTATCCACCAGGAAGCCCGTCCCGCGATGCGCGCCGCCACCACCCATGGGCTCACAAGCCCTGTGGCTGGCTTAGCTACGCGTGTCTTGGCGCGGCGCGTGCTTCGCCACCCCTCTCTGCCGTGTTGAACGAGCGCTTGAGGAAAGTGGGCAGTCCTGTACGCTACGCACCTGAGGCTGCGGGCGGCCGCAAGCGGCCGGACGGCAGTGTGATTAAGTGGGAGACAACAGACCCCGCCCCGTCGGAAGAGGACGAGGAGGAGAGCTCCTGCATCCCGTTCTTTTGTGGCGATGTGACGCCGCGCGAGCTGCGGGTACGTTACGCGTGATATTTTCGACTCTCCCGGTTTTTTTCTTTCTGTTGCTGTGCATAATGCGCTTACTTTTCCCTGCGCCCGTGACCCCTTCCTCCCCAAAATAGGTACCAACCGAACCGGCATCAAACACAAAACACCCCAATGGCGCGCTCGGCATCTCACATCTCCGCGTGCTCGCGCCGCACAGCTTGTTCGCCGACGTCTCGGACGATTTCACAGCGATCTTTGATGATGCACCGATAGAAAAGTCGGCGCGCGAGCACGTGTGGGTGCTCAATCTGCCAGGGAAGATCGCACCCAAGTTCCATCCTCGGCTCATTCTGTGCGAACCGGACATGAGCGACGAAGAACAAGCGCGGTTTGTGCGAGACCACGGTGCTGGGCTGTTTGAGCTCGGTGTGCGCGTTGATGAAAGTAGCGAGAAGCGGGGTTCGTCGGAGACGCCGTTTGGACGGGTGGCGTGGGTACCCGTCTGATGCGCGCCCCCACTCTAGATCACTCAAACATCAGGATATCCCAACTCGTAAATTGCCATATGGATTATCATAGATCACGGCTCCGAGGTCCATCGTCCTGTCAATTCGTGCACACAAAATAAACTTCTGCTCGATTTCGTTCATGCATGGGTTTGACATGAGGATCAGAGTCAGAGTGACCGTGCTATGTAAAATGCAGTACTAATCCTGTCAGGGAAAGCAGATGTGCAGATATGGATTACGATTTACGGGTGAATCATCGCTTTGTGGTGGGAGACGGTTCATGATCAGAGCCGCTCTGCGAATACACACACAGCGTTATTCTGCACTGGTAAAAACTTGAAATGCGGATGTTGTTGGGCGATGCGTATGCGACCTCCATACAGTGGAATAGAATGAGATCTTACAGTACTGAGCTTACAAACCGAGCAAATGCTATGGCTTGACCGAACTCTCGAAATCTGGGCTGCACCAGATCGAACATGTACCTCTACAACTGACGACACAATAGCTGTATCATACCATAAGTTTGAAGTCAAGGCACCGTGTGCAGCGTACAATATTTGTGTGGTCAAAAGAAGGGGTCGTCTTTCACGGAAGCCAGTTAAAAAAGTTGTATAGTTGTATCAGAAATGGAGAAACCACAGCGACAGCAGTACAACAGAAATAGAGGGTATGCTACATAAATTATAGGCGGTATAAACTCCAGGAGAATCCCAACAAGCCAACCTCCTTGTGGCATTTTACTTCGACAGACCATAAGCCTTCCGCGTCATACCAACCATCAACTCTTTGCCTTTCATTGAACTCGAGAACCAGTTCCCTAATGTGATACCCCAGAGCATACCCATGAAAGAAACACCGTGCTTCTGCAGGCGGAAATAGTCAGAAAGGGAGATTGAAGAGCAATGGACGACAACCAACCTTGCCGTTAGAGATGATGATGAGCTCAGGCTGACCCGAGTAGGCCTTCTTAGGAACGCCACCGCTTAACTGAGCAAGGATATTCGCAGCTGCGATCTGGGCATGCTTAGGAGCCTTGGCCGCCTGCTTCTGCTCGGCCCAGTTCGTCACGTCACCAACGGCATAAATGTTCGAATACGACTCGAGCTGGAAAGTCGGCTTGATCTTGATTTGCCCACGAGAATTGAGCGCATCCGAGCTGAGTGACTTTACGAAGGCAGTTCCAGGGCGGTTACCAAAGGTGGGAACCTATTAGCGAATGAGTGTGAAATCTCCAGAGCTGGGGCGTTTGAGAGAGGACGTACGACGAGATTACCCTCGAGCCGGCGGCCAGAACGGGTTGAGGCGGGAACGGACTCAAGATCGTCGACGTAGTCATTGAAGACAATGTTGACACCCCGAGAGGTAAGATCCTTCTCGACCCGCTTGCGGTATTTGTTAGGGTATGCCGAGTTGAGAAGCTGAGAATCTGCGTGAACGATGGTAACCTTCTTGTGGGGGAATGCGTCCTTGATCTCGCCCGCATATTCTGAGGTAGATAATCACGTGTCAACCTAAGTGAGGTGAGACATGAGGCAGAAAAAACGTACCACAACCGACAGCGCCACCACCAGCGAGGATGATACCATCGGCGTTCTCGAAATTGCGACGCCAAGACCTGATGTGTTCGAGAAAGGCAGCGCGATCGTCGGGGAAGGCAAGAGGGCCATCCCATTCGGATCCGGGAGCAAGAACGAGGATATCGTAGTGGATGCGTTCGTTCGTTGAAAGAACGACGGAGCCTCCGGAGTGGTCCTCTTTGCTCTGTTCGATGGAAGTGACACGGCCAACTTTGATGGTACCATTGTTATTGACAAAGAGGCTGTCGAACGGAATGAGAGCGCTATCCTCGAGTTTGCCCTCGGCGGTGGTGGTCATGCGGATGGTGGCAGGGAGGTGAAGAGCAAAGGGACGAGCAGTGATGAGAGTGAGAGACGCTGTGTTGGGGCTGATCTTGGCAGAGAGGGTGCGAGCAACGGCGGCACCAGCTGCACCACCACCGATGACAACAATGCTCTTGCGGTTAGCCTTGGACATGGTGTAAGAAGAGGGAGCAGTGAAATGAAGGGAAATGTGAGTTGAGAAGGGTTGCGTTGCGTTGGAAGGAGAAGGACATGGTGCACTCTTAAATATTAATAGCTCGAGTCCCAGGGCATTGAAACGGCGAGAAGGCCATAACCGATCAGGAACTCCTCAATCCTGATTAATCAAGCGGGGGTCTCATAAGCAAAACGTCATCATGTTGACACATCGGTTACCATAAACAGGATGACAAATCTTCTTGTGGTCAGCCTTTTGAAGGTTTAAACCAGGCCCATTTAAACACTGAAGGACTGCCTTTCTATATTTAATTACTGGTCCATCACCCAATGTCGCCCTGATTCGTCCAACAATGCGGTCACAAACTTATTGATATCTTCCGCTGCCATGGCGCCTCGATCTAACCGTAGCGCCCATTGACCCGATACAACCGAGTGTCCTCCCTTTCAGCCGGATACATGCTGTACATACTACGAACCCTTGACCAACTTAATGATACCACATGTCTCTCTAGTACTCGGCCTATCTACTGATTTCTGAGCAAGTCGAGTAGTCGGATTCGTCGTTTGACATTCATGGTATCATATCAACGGTCCAGCGTTGGCAGCCCTTTTTTACTGCGGCGGCTGCCGGACGCAGTTGCTCGCTTCTGCACTTCACGTGGACCGCAATTTTGCCTTATTCTTTGCCTACTGTAACCCGCGGCCAATGTCCTGATCACACAAGTCATGAGTGCATATTCACATTGACATATCACAGGAAACTGTGGAACCATTTCCTAACTTCTGTGAAAGGTGCAAACGGTTTGCCCTTGTGAATGCGCCAAATGCAGTAGCAATTGACAACGCCAGAAAAGCGCATGTTTAGAAGTGAACCACGAACCAATTCGTCATCAAGTCAAGCTGCTCAGCGCTCGGCGCAAACCCAAAATTTGCGTTTGGCGTCCCCGATTATCTGCACTTCCAGTTCCCGACCTCATTCAAAAAACTTTCGCTTGCTCGGTCCTGGATACATCTTCATAAGGAAGAAGGTTCATTGCCAGTGCAAGCTACGCTTCTTGGGAACGTGATTGCGTCGTATGGCTCTATTCCCCGTTCGCTGACTGGGACGATCCAGTGAGCATAATGGTCACTTAATGTCATTACTTGGAATCAAGCAGCTCCCACGATATATCGTACGTTTCGCACACGCATCCTTCTCCCACGTGATCATGTTTCACAAGCAAAATAAGCGCTTTCCGTACTTGACTTCTCATCATCAGTCCGTTACCAGCGGGGTTCTATTGTAATCCCGTGCAAATCTAGGGCCGACGTCGACGCGATCCTAGTCATCGCAATACATACAGTAGCCGCGCTAGCATCCGAAGGCCAAACATCGGGCACTGGCACATGCCGGGAGATCAAGTTACTGTATCGATGTAACCTACGAAATGCTGACAACATCGCAAATTAGTCATTCGGAACGCCCTACTGCGTTATGTCAGACACATGCAGACACATGCTGCATGTGGTGCCAGCAAACGTAGTCAATGCGTGCCAACTAGTACATGTCGGAGACTCCCTTCATGCGACAGTGACCTCGTCAGATCTGGTTAATCATCAGGTTATGGCATCAAGTGAGCTTATTCCCGTTCTTCAAGTGTAAAAAATGTCATCATGCCGTCGTGTCAGCCTGGCATCGATCCGTTTGGGTCTGTCCTCGGTTTTGAGCTGAGGGAACGCTAGGCGAAGTTGAGACGGCGAAGGGGATGCAGTGGTGACACGAATCTATAATTTATGGTCGGAAAGCAGATCATCATAGGTTGTAGTCCGTCACTCTCGCTGCTCCGGGTTCGCTGACCCGACCCGGATGTACCCATCGCTGGTGCCTATTATCACACGGTCTGGCTATGATAACGCGGATATCCGCATTTGCTACTATTTGGGTAGTAAGTTAAGAAGGTTGTCAGGACTCACACTGCCACTTGGATAATCACGCTGTACCACGTGATCGCGCTGCTCGATTCGTCACCTGCCCACAGCCTGTCCAATGCTACTGCCAATGTACAATACACAGCCAACACTATAAGAACATTAACTGAGAATTGCAGCGCAAGGTCAACGCCCCCATCCCTTGGGTCCGTCGTTTTCGTGCCCTCTGCCCCCGATTCGCCGCCTTCGGAAGTGTGACGATGCTCCTTGAACCTCGGTCCCTCACTTGGTCACGGGTCACCGCCCTTTGCCCCGCCTCACGTCTTTAATTTGCTACGTCGTGTCTTCGTTGTTTTGCTTTACGCCCTGGTGTCGTGCCACGTTGCCTCGTATTTGGCTTTCCCCTTAATGTGTTGGTTTGCGTCGTCCTACAGGTATACTCTCCGTCTCCCACTCACCCCTAGTGTTTGTACCTGCAGAGCTCGTAGGTTTACTTTCACGACCGTGATGTGCATTCTTCCTCCTTGTGTTTGCCACGCCCACACCCAACAATTGGCTTGCGGACCAGTCAGTCACACACAATACGTCCGGGCTAATAGTCAATGACGATCCTATGGCCACAACATAAAATCGTCTGATTCACAGGGATTACAAATCACACGGACCTCTCAGGGCAGTGTGGACGCAGCAGCATCAATCGCTAGCGATAGCAGAATGTTTGTTGTAGTCCTAGATCGTCCGCGGGGACGCCCGATCCATATATCACTCTATCGATCACTTTCTGAAAATAAGTTGAATTGGGAGCTCTTCATCGTCAAGCTGGGCCTTTTTCTTTCGAACAAGCGCAGTCAAGACTGGCAATGTGCCTAACCAAACCAAAATCAAATGAGCGCGCGTGAAGTGTTATAACCACAATGAGACACTTTGAGGATGCCGCATGAATGCTGCTTGGCCGAAGGCGACAACAACATCCTCCTTTATCGTTCCAGCTACCACCCACGTTATTCGGTCCAAAAAGCTTATCCACGGAGAGAGAGAAAGATAAAGGCATGTTTCATGGTGTCTGTACCAAAGTAAACTGTCAAAGGCTCCGTTCCTGACTCTTACATTTCGCGGGTCGAAATAGAACTCGGTAAATGTGCCGGAGCACTCTCTTCCAGCTCTGCCATTACTCCAATCTTCCTTCCTTTCTGTGCCCCGCTGCGCTCCTGGAGCTGGTACTCTAACCCCGTCTCCTATTCGATGTATGGTCGTTGCGGACTCTCGGAGATCGTGGGTCCATTCCATGCTCCTGTTGCTGCTGCTGTCCCGACCTGCCACTTGGTTGGGAACTACGCGCCATGCCCGCAGCGGCAACAACCATACCCGCACCCGCCACGACTGCAATGGCGCGGCCGACTTGTCCTGGCATGGGAGATGACAACTCTATGGTTAGCCGTGATGAATCAGAGCACTACCGGTTACTTACGTCCTACAGCCGGCCACGATGGAGGGGCCGTTGCAGCGTTAAACACAGCTCCTTGATGTGGTGCTTCATCTTCAGAATCTGTGGACGCATCGCCGTCAGGCAGTAGCGTGGGGGAAGCGGAATCCTCGCGTGAACCCCACGGATCTTGCATATGCTCAGACAAGTTCTCGCGGCCTACTTGTCCCAGAACCGGAGGTGGCGGTCAGTTTCCGTGCAGAAATGTATGATGGGTCACATACGTGCTACAGTTGACAATGACGACTGCATCTGCGTGTCTGAAACTCGAGTTCGTGAGAATAGGTTCACCACATGCATAAGGAGAAACACACTTGGAAAATGGGGCGCATTCCGTGGAGCGTGTCTCAATGTGTCAGGCAACTGATTGCCTTCACCAGAGTCGTATTGGTGAATTGGATGTTGTGTGCCATAATACGCATCAGGATGAGAAGGTGATGTAGGTGATCTTTGTGAAGACATATGGTGCTGAGATAGTGCTGATCCATAGCCCAAGCTTGAGTTTGGGATGTTCGTGGACCTGGGAGGCGAAGGCTGGCGTTGTTGCCAGTGCTGTTGAGGATAATCTTGCTGGCCTCTACTCCCCTGCTGAGGATGATAAGCATTGGATGGTATGGGATTAGCCCGATGTTGTCTTGGCAGTGGACCATAAGGGGTGACTGAGGACACAGCCCCTGGAGGTGGGTGAGGCACGGTAGGGTAGCGTGAGTTTGCTTGCGGATACTCAGTATTTTGTACGGGAATGGAAGAGGTATGAGCCCGGGGATCATTGTACCCTTCGAGAGATGAGCGCCCTGCGGGTGTATAGGGCCCGGGTGGTAACGGATGCTGTGGGTCTTCTTGTCGACGTCTTGGATCCCGCGAGGGAAAAGAAGAGGAAGGGATACGAGTCCGGTCATCATAGAGCTGTCGATTATGTGAGGAAGTCGCTCCTGCGATCTGGTGCGACGGTGCGGCTCTTGCGATTGTTGACTCGTAGGATGCATCTGCGTGGGGAAAGGAAGAGGAAGGGCCACCGTGACGACTCCGGCCATCATGATGCTGTCGATTAGATGAAGAAGTGAAAGAATTCACTCCTGCGACCTGTTGCTGATGCGACGATGTGACTCTTGGGTCACGGTACGTCGTTGACTCGGGGGTTGCATCTGAGAGGTACCATGAACATCTCGTATCAGTAATGGTGTTGCCCACTTACGTTCCCAGTAATTGCCAGCCCGCTGGGTCTCGGTCCCGTACGATGGTCGTGCCTGGCTAGACGGGTTTGGCAGAACGTTGCCGCCAGCGCCCAGCATGCCATTGGCACGTTGGAGGGGCTGCAACGTCTGCGGCGGTCGTTGTGATGACATCCGACCAGAGTGATGCTGTGTACCTGTGTGACGGCATCAGAGTAAGAACTGTTGAGAAGTGCAATTGAAGCCGCGCTCGCCGTTGTTCGGTTGATACTGATAAGAGTCACGGTGGGGGTCACTCATAGTGGTCTCTGTAGTTCCGGGTGTATAGCAGTTCGGCTTTAAGTAATTGTGCGTTATCATGGCACTGCCATTTGACTGGTGAACTCCGCACATTGATACCAATTCAGTAGCTGTAAGAATCGTGTGGCGTAGCACCCTTCCTAAAGTGAATAGGCGCTGTAGCTCCCTGGGAGTAACTCGGCCATGAACACGCGTTATATCGTTGGCGGTGCAAAGGCGTAATCAATGTCATCGCACTTGGCATATCAGTCGCAATTTCTTTTTTATCTTTTTCTGAAGGGCCTAAAGTATTTGATAGCATTGCGGCCTTGATAGTGCCAAAATTACAGTATAAGTTTCCTTACTAGAGCATATAAACCTTCTGCACGGACTAATGTTGAGATTTACTGGTGTCCGTAGCGTCCCAGGTGCAATGTCCCTAGAATCTGGCCTCGTGATCAGCGGAACGTATGGGCGGTTTGCGCCGTAACTTGACAGCGTACCTTGTCCTGGTATGCATGCCGCGTACTGGGCAGGTAGGCGTATAGCGGCGTAGACGAGTTAGTGGCGCGGCGGTCAACTCATGATCTCAAAGCTACAACTCACGTCAACATCGCCTTCCACAGC
>QLPC01003027.1:0-13866 GCA_003314055.1 Lactifluus hygrophoroides | reverse complement strand
GCCGCGTTTCTGTCAAGCTCTTCCGTCCCCTGCTACTCCCCTGCTGAGAGCAGGTAAAGGTACCGAGGCAGGTGCTTTTTGTATACCATAACTGCATAAGGATCCTAGGAATAACGGATGACCGAGAAGGGGGAAACGTCGGAACAAGATATAAACTGAAGAAGAGGGCAGTGCCAGTGGTTAAGCGCTTACGTATACAGCCACTGGGCACTGGCGGCGTAATGTAGTAGGCACTGCGTAGACTGACGTACCTCCTTCACCTGTTCCTCGCTTGTGAAATGTGCTTTCCATTCCCTTTCAAGTTCTACCCCTGCTACTCTCCAACCAATCGGCAAGCATCATAAAAGTTTACATCGAATTGCCGTCAATGCTGCTGTAAATAAAAGAGTATTGTGTGTTCATCGTGATTTGTTGCCAACACAAGTTACTTACTCTGCCTGCCATCATCTTTTGTGTAGTGGCTTTTGAGGGGCTGTTTTCTCGCGTTGAGTGTCTGACCTTTACCCTCGCTGATGACAGTTACACCACACACCACAAGAAAAAACGAAGAATTTGCGCGCATTCCTACAGGTTTATCCTCAGATTCCCCACAATAAGCTGTGGACTTAGTCTTGAGCTGGCTACCAACCCTAAGTGGAGTGGTGGTACTCTTTCATTACATTTCGACCATTTGCAACACTGTCCAAAGGTAAAGTGTCTTTAGTCGTCCGGGTCCGTGGCAGGTTCAGCAAGCGTCCCACAACCTACAGACCCTGTCAACAATGTCAATGAACTGATAGTGTCGACATTAATCTAGCAGATAACACGATTATCTCTCACGACTCCCATTCGAACAAAGATGGTGCATGAGCTACATCAAATCACATCGGGAACTGTAATCACTCATTTCTTGGCATCGGGTGAGACAGACGCCTGCTCTCCAAAACCAACAGTCTAATCAGTCGGTCTATTGTGCTGGCCATCTCAGCAAAATAGGAGGCATTGGTCAACGTGATGGTATCAAATGGTCTCAGCTGTCTCCTGAACAATCATAGGCTTTTAGCTGTCAGTGTCGTTGCGAATGATGGTTGATGACGAACCCATCCATCATGGTGCTCAGAAAGGAAATCCCTGATCTGTGACAGAGTGGCACTCTTCAGATTGGGCATATTCAATGCGCGATCGGAGGAAAGTATTGCACGCAAGCTACTGTGTGCCGTAGATCATTTTGTGTACTGTGTTATGGTCACGTGAGCATGAGGTGGCGCCGGACGTCTCCATGGACCTTGCGCCATGGCGCCATGGGATAGTGCCCCGCGAAACAACAATAGGATCTGTTTGGCATACAACAATTAAACTGCCTCCAAATGGATGGTTAGGTATTTCGTAAAAGAACCCAGCGATCTTCCCGCCAAAGTGGCTAGGGCTTGTGCAGCGCTTGTGGGTAATCCTGTGGGCGGACTATTAAAGTCCAGTCATGCCGTAGTACTAGTCTTTACATTTACGACGATGTCTCAAGCTAAACAGCCGATAGTCATAACCCACCGCCAGTCTGTTGGCTTATCGGAGCCTGCAGCGAGTTCAACAAACGCAGTGCCACCTGCCTTCGACCATATAGACAGGGACATACTAGTAACTGTCGACTGCAATCGAGCGAATGAGGTTCTACCATGGGGAGTTGAGGAACCCCCGCCATTCACACCGTACACTGCGGAGTACCGAGCATCGCATGATGAGACTATTTCTCATGACCCTCATCTGAATGCCGACGGTGCGTGGGCTGCGTCAACTATCGCTAGAAATTGCAGTCACTCATTTCTGGGCGTTGCTGGCAGGCGAGGCACTGTATCGCTTCTTGCTCTCCCAAGCGGAGACTCCGCCCGTCTTTGTGGTCCATTGTGTTGGCCAGCACAGTGAAGACCCTGGCATATTAACGACCCCGGGCCAGTTCAGCCCCAGCCACCAGTCCTTCACGGACTTTAGCTTCTCTATCGGATATAAGCCACTTCCGCAGGCCATTCAATGGACTGTGGGTGACAGCGAGCCCACCTATCGTGGCCACTTGGTGCAAGAGACTGGGCTTCCTGGATCTGCGAACAAGGCAGAGGACGCTCAGATCAGGCAGTCAAACGCGCGGAAGGAACAACGTATCGAGCGCGGGCTACCCCCATGGGTATCTCACCGGGATGCACCAAGACACAGTCTGGATTATGAAGCGGGAACGATGCTACGACCACTCGAAACGGACGTACTCAGATCGTCGTGGACTTTGCGCGAGTGGGCTGACAATTACTGTCAAAGTCGTGCTAGATTGAAGGAATTTGTTTATGAAAAGGTACGTCAGTCGCTTCAAATATGGGTTGCACGATCTGACTGACGCGCACGCACGATCGTAATACAGGTCGTTTACGGTTGGAACCTTGGCATGCTTCGCACGAAAATCGAAGATGCTATCCGATCTACAGGTTACACCGGAGAGGTGACGATCAACTTTGAAGTACGTGCCAACAAGGTGGTGGTGCGACCCGACTCGCGCCTTTCGCGCACCATCTCCCATACGTGGCGGAAGATCCTACCTGTCAATGCGTTTGCCTATCCATTCCTTTGGATGTACCAGCGTGTCAGCCCGAAAGATGCTGGTCGTTGGACGGTGGCTGGTGGCGCATATGCATTGAATCGGGGGATGCTGAGCCCGAACGATGTACAGCCCGGTACATCGGGGAGCATGTCAGAACCACCGGACAGCCCAGGGATGTTGATTGGAGAAGATGCGTGGTTCAGGATGTGGGAGGCTGACATCTGTCGGTCTGTGATAGACCATAAGATTGACCAGAGGCCCACGTATAACTTCCTCCGGCGTCCGTAGTCCAGGCCATGACGCAAAAAGTGGGTGTATAATTATTTACAATTCTTAGGGGTAATTTCTAAATTACGCAAGAACATCTGTATATCTGTATCTGTATCTGTATGAATGAAATCTTGAAATAGCATACAATACTGGACCCGCCTAACGGATCTATTACGTGGAACGCTTACGTAGTATTACGTACGCTCTGCCTCAATTGGCTTTCGAGTCCGAAATAACATTTGTCTCGCTTGGGATGTTTGTGATTTTCCGCTTCCAGCTGGTCAGGTAATCGAGAACACAATTGTATCACAAGAGGCCTTCAAATCTGCGTCGAGTTGCCATCAATGCTGAGCAGTGTCCTGTGTTCATCATGATTGTTGCCAACACGAACCATTCACTGATTGTCTGCCATCGTCCTTTGCTGGTCGAGGGGTTATTGTCTTGCGTCGGGTTGTCGACCTTTCCCTTCCACTGGCATCTATCGACTACACCGACCACAAGCAAAAGATAAATCTGTGCGTATCCCTGCGTGTCTTCGTTTTACGATATCAACCATTTATATCGCCGTCTGACGCCGGTAAAGAACCCTAAGCCGTCTTGTAGTCGACTGGTGAACTGCGATAGGCTCAGCAAGCGCTCCGCAGCCTGCTGGCTCTCTGTGGCCATGCCAATGAACATATAACTGTCGACTTTGATTTAGCAAAAGGGTGCCGTGGAGAGCTGAGGGGCTCGCACCAACTTATTCCCGCTGCGCCACGGAGTATTGAGTGTCGGGAGACGAGATCAACTCTGATGACTCCCATTTGAACAAAGATGGAGCGTCAAATATCATCAAGAACCAAAGTCACTCATTTCTACACATCAGGTGCGACGCTTTGTCGTCTCTCGCTCTCCTCAAAGTCGAGAGCACAGTCATTTTAGTAGCCCATTGTGCTGATCATCATAACGAAGTAGGAAGAAACAAAATTGACCGCTACATATATCTGATGATATATAGGGTCCTGTACCGTCAGCATCAGGTGCACATTGATACAGAGAACACCACCGGCAACGGGATGGCGTCGCAATGACATCAGCTGTCTTTCACGCAACCATGGGCTTTTGGCTGCTGGATATCGCGTTCTGTTGCGGCAAATATGTGAACTGTGGCCGACGATCAACCCGTTTATTGCAAAGACTGGGCTTCCTGGATCGGCGAGACTAGGGCAGAAGGCACTTAGACCGGGTACAGTCAACGAGTGTTCGGGGGAACATGTGGCGTGCAGGCTATTGTGTTATACTGTAGGTTGTATGCAATGTTACGGCCTCGTGAGATGACCGATGATTAATGAACGACCTTCGCGCCCCTGGCACAGACTAGGCGAAAACCCCTGACGCTGGTTTGATTAACGACGTAACAGTAGGATGTAACAATAAGATTGGCTGAAAAGCAAATGTCGTCGGGTTCCTTCTACGAAAACCCCCTAACTCTTGTATGAAATTGACTATCTTGCATCCCCATGGGGCTAGTTGTGGGCAATTCTGTGCCTGGGTTATTAAAGTCCAGTCATGAGCAGTACAGTAGTCGTCTTTACAATTTCAACCATCTAGGCTCTAGTCATAATCCGGCCAGTCAACCGCCAGCGGAGAGCCGGAGCCCGCTGCGAGTCCAACAAGCCCTATACCACCTGCCTTCGACCATATATTAATAGGCGGAGATATAGCTGTTGACTGCAATCAATTGTAAGTGAATGAAGGCGACCCTCTGTCATAGGGTGTTGAGGAACCCCCACCCTTCACACCATACATCACAAAGTACCGAGTTATCTCTCACGACCCTCATTTGAACGCCGACAGTGCGTGACCGCAGTGAGGTCGACTATCACTACTCATTGTAGTCGCTCATTCCTGGGAATTGCTAGATGGGTTTTCACAATGTATGAACGGAGGCGGAGGTGGTGCCTATGGGTGTCGCTAGACCCTCACGGACTTCAACTTCTATATTAGATACAAACCGCTTCCGCAGGTCATTCAGTGGACCGCGGGTGACAACGAGCCCACCTATCGTGGCCACTGGAACGAGAGATCGGGCGTCCTTTGCTTTGGTCATCGACCCTGGAATTATGTCAAGACATTTTCCATTTTCCTGATGAATAAACCGAGCAGAGCAGATGACATGAAAGGATGGGTAGGGAAGAAATCTAGACAGGAATAAGTAATATTCCTTGTTCCAATTAAGGCGGACGATAACTTTTGGGAATCGTATATCCCGATGAGTTTCTATAAGCACGCCATCGTGTCGCCGCTCTCCGGAACCGTCATCCAATGACGAGCGTGATCGAGAAGTTGCAGACCCATGCAGGGCTCACGTAGCATAGAGTTGAAAGGCTCAAGCTTGTACTCTGCGCCAACGTGCCAGTTCCGCGCCACGTTTTCCTACTTGCTGGTATGGTACTAGCCCAGGCTTGCGCCGCGCTGCTCACCGGAAGTTACCTGGCGTGATTCGAGTAGCGCCGCATCACGATCATACGAACAAGATGCTCGCATGCCAACGCCTGAACGTTCCCATCTGGTGATACTTGTGTGAGAAATCTTGCGTTGGCTTTAGAGAGCCGGATTTGTTTGATTGTGAGTGAGCGATGCCATCATCTATGCGAGTAGGAACGCCTCAGCATCGGAGAGCAACACATCTACGAGCTTGAGAAGCTCCGAGTCGGAGGAGGAGACGGCCAAGACAGCAATCGAACCGCGTGTCCAGTGACAGAGTTGTGGAACTCGGCAGGTCGGCCGTGGAGGCGGAATTTGTGCCATCTCCTGCGCTAACTTGAACTGCCTCGTCGTCAGGGTCCACCGGTTAAACCTGATAACGATTTCGGCGGTTACTAGTAGATGGCCGACTCGTATTCGCCGCGCGGTCGTTTCTAGGACGTACTGTAACTTACAGTCATTGATCCCGATTACAGTATGTGGTCCGTCTGCCCATGGCCAGCTCAGGACGGGATCAGCAGCTAGCTCCGGCAAGCGCTAATCGCCGCGGATAAGGGTTCTTCAAGTTACCATTATCATGGTCACTTATAACTCGGAGCCTGGCGCACGGTTCACATACCCGCAATAGGACCCAGTGAAGAGACAATTCTACATGAGGTTGTTGTAGTGCGACCGAAGCACGACCAGCTCTATGATGCATGTCCCATGGCCGTGGTCATGGAGGGCCCAGGCTTCAACTCGAGTCACCGATCCCTCATGCACGGATCACACGGGCTTCATTTCCATCCGGCGGCAGCAGCGATGAAACCTTGATGGGCGCTATAGGGTTCTGATGACCTTCCTCCGAGCAGACATCAAGTTGATCGGAGGGATTGACATGACACGCTACTATATTGAGCTGTGTTGTGTCCAGCGCACCTGGCTGATTCTTTTGTTACACATATGTGCCCCAGCGGTTCTTGCAATTCGGGGATTCTCTCGGGTGGGGAAGTTGAGTGGGCCATCAGGCGTCTTTCACGCGGGAGTTTTACACCTGAAATGAGGCTGCGTCCTAGGACATGAGCTGTGATCCTAGTACGGAGTCCCAAGGGGGATTACAGGCACCATCCTGCCATGACAAGGCGCAATCACTTCTATGAGAGGATGTCCCATGGATGGGTTTGATGAAATCATATTGCGGCAATGGTCTGTTTAATACACTCCTACCATTAGTATTGTTGACGCTCTAGGAAATAATCCTGGTGCTGCCGATACTGCCGCCGCCATTGCTGCTGCTGCTGCTGTGGACGATTCACCGCTGCCCACATTTCGCAGGGAGTCCCACGGAATTCACTCTGGACTCGGGTACGTTGAAAGACTCTATGACACGCGGTACACACGGGAAAACCAAGAACCGTTACCGCGGCCCTAAGTACCCCCGAGCACATACAACACGTGTTCCTCCACAGTACTCCGTAAGTTCTCTCGTGTTCGTCCTCCTCATGGGAGAGTTTCACCGCGTATAGCAACAAGGTGAGGTCGTAGGCCGTGCCACGAAGCCTGGAGTCGTAGGCAATGCCATGTAGCTTGTGCCCTGTGCACTGGCATACACTTGACCCGAACCCACGTGCCGCGCCGTGAGTGTACTTCCATTTACATGTAACAAGGAACACACGTGGGGGAAAGCTGTTTTGGAAAGCGTACCCTCGTTCGCTGGATCTCGAATTGACTTGACCAGGGATGTTCGACCGAAATGGGGCTCTGTGACCGTCTCGAGGGTGAGGAAGTTCATAAAGTGGACTGTCTTGAACGCTGTGACCGGATATAGAATGAGCTCTCGAGTAATCCGAGTCGGCAGTCGGGGCCTCCTGGGTGTTATAGTGAGCGATAGTTGACGGAGGAGATCCCTGCGAAGATGTTTGGCGTAATCCAGACGCCCGAGGCGGTAGTGAAGCATGGTCGACCTGTGGGAAGGCTGTTGGTGTTGGCGCTGTTGATACCCTGGACGCACCCTGCTTTCTGAATGAGCATAGGCGGTGGTGTGAGGATGGGCTGATACGCAAGAAGTCCGAGATGGCTTTGGTGTGGAACCATAAGATTGGACGGGTGACGCCTGCGGGTAGCCTCGAGGTAGATAGCGTGAATCTACGTGCAGTTGTCCTGATTCGGACTCCTGAATCTTGAACTGTGGAGGAAGGCGAATGAATCTGAGAGTTATGTAGTCGCTCACCAGATACTCCCTATCCCGATGGAGGTGGGAACGGTACTGTGCACCTCGGTGCAGTTGTCGTGGGTCTTCAGAGTTCAGCGCTTCAGCAGCTGTAGGGTTAACGTTCTGATTATCTTCCTCGAGATCGGAGGGATTGGCCATGACACGCTACTGTATTGGATTGTGCTGTATTCCAGCACGCCTGGCCGATTCTTCTGTTACGTCGTACCCCAGTGGTTCTTGTAATCGGAGATTCTTTCAGGCTGGAAAGTTTACTTGAGGCATTCCTCACGCCGGAGGTCTGCACGTGAAATGAGGCCGCATCCTAGGATATGGGCTGTGGTCTTAGGACGGACTCCCGACGGGAATACAGGCACCATCCTGTTCTGACAAGGCCCAATAACTTCTGATGACTGGATGTCCGTGGAATCAATGAAATTATATTGCGGCAATGGCCTGTCTAATACACTCCTACCACTAGTATTGTCGACGCTCTGGGAAACAATCCATGGCCAGGGAGCCGATCCGCCTGCGGCGCTGTTCGAAGTTCCGTGATAAGTTGGTAGTCGATCATCGATTACCAGTAGTGCTGGTGCGGCTGTCCTGCAGCTACACGTGGCGTCGGTGCTCGCGGTGCTGATGTTGCTGGTGTGGCTGATGCGACCGGTGCGGTTGGTGCGGTTGGTTGGGCTGGAGGGGCTGGAGGGGCTGGTGCGGTTGGTGCGGCTGGTGAGGCTGGAGGGGCTGGTGCGGTTGGTTGGGCTGGAGGGGCTGGTGCGGTTGGTGAGGCTGGAGGGGCTGGTGCGGTTGGTGCGGTTGGTGGGGCCGGAGGGGCTGGTGCGGTTGGTGCGGTTGATGGGGCTGATGGGGCTGGAGATTCTGGTGCGGCTCCTGCTCCTGCTCCTGCTTCTGCTCCTGCTCCTGCTCCTGCTGTTGTTGCTGCCACTGCCGCTGCTGCTGTTGCTGCCGCTGCCGCTGCTGATGATGTTGCTGAGGGTTGTTCGCTGCCCAAACCTGGCAAGGAGTCCCGCAGAATTCGCTCGGGACCCGGATGCGTTGAGGAAGTCTAAGACACCCGGTGCACACAGGAAAACCAACTTTTCTGACCGCGGCCCTAAGTACCCAGCGGGCATATTTAGCCTCAAGATACGGCGAAGAGCCTGCAAGGCGAGCACGTACAACATATGTTCCTCTGAGCAATACTCTGCAAGTTCACCCTCTTTAGTCCTCCTCACAGGGGATCTGCACTGCGGATAGCAACAAGGTGGGGTCGGAGGCCGTGCCACGAAGGCCGATTGAGCCGACCCTATGTGCCGCGCTGTGAGTAGACTTTCATTACACATGCAACAGGGACACACACCTTGTGAGGCATAGCCCGTGTTGAATTTGGCAGAGTGTCCTCGTTCGTCGGACCTCGAATTGCTGTGACCAGGGATGCTCGACCCAAATGGGGCTCCGTGGCCTGCTCGAGTGGGAGAAAGTTCATGGGGTAGATTGGTTTGAACGTTGCGGCTGGATATAGTATGAGATCTCGAGTAATCAGTAGTCGGGGACACCTGGGTGTTATAGTGAACGATAGTTGATGGGGGAGATCCCTGTGAAGATGGTTGGTGAGGTGGTAGCGGCACAGGGTCGAAGCTCGTGGACCTCGGCGGGCGCTGGCTCTCTTGATACCCTGTACGGCCCCTCTCCGAATGAGTATAGGCGATGGGAGTGGTATGAGGATCGGCTGAAACGTAAGGAGGCAGAGATTGTCTTGGTGGGGAACCATGAGATTGTGTGGGTGACGTCTGTGGTGGGTAGACTTGGGGTGGATAGCGTGTGTCTACTTGCGGTTGTCCTAAACTTTGACTGTTAGGGGAAGGAGGATGAATCCGAGGGGGAATGGGTCGTTCATTTGATCTTGATACTCCCCGTCCCGGTGGTGGTGGGAATGGGGGTGGAGGGAACTGTGTCTCTTGAACAGGAGTGGGAAGAACATGACTCGGGGGGATATTGGGATATCGTTCATTAGACATTCCACGGGCAGGCAGGTGTGGACCGGGTGGGGGTGGATACGGTTGGCCCGTCGGGAGCCGATTTCTTGAATCATTGGAGGAAGTTGAAGAACCATGGGTATATGGGTCTGTGGATGCGGATTGGAAAGGATTTGCGGCTGCGATTGGTAGGCGCGTCGGGAGCCGATTTCTTGAATCATCGGAGGGAATTGAAGAACCACGGGTATATGGGTCTGTGGATGCAGGTTGGAAAGTATTTGGGGCTGCGATCTGCTGGCGCGGCGATGTACCCTGCGAGTATGGTGGCGGCGGGGACAATGACTGGGCGGCATTATCTGACGGAGCAGCACCATGAGAGTCAAGATCGAGTCTGGCAACAGCTACTTACGTTCCCAGTTAGACCCCATAAACTGGGCCTCGTTCCCGTACAAACCTCGTCCTTGGTCTGGAGAATCTGGCCGGACGCCACCAGCTGTGCCGGTGACACCTTGAACTAGTGGTGCTGATGACTGTCTGTGTGAAGACCTATTGCCAGTGCCATGTGACGGATCTATATCATGGAATCAGTGTAAGAACTATTGAGAGTGCAGAGGAAGCCGTACGGGGGCCATGATGATGCTGGGGGTAATTCATGGTCACTGCTTTTCCGAGAGAATTCCAGAGATTGTTTAAGTATGTGAGCGTTATCGCGATGATTCATTCAACCAGGCGGAGTTCGCGTGTTTGGGCTACTTTGTCCCAATTGTAAGAATTGGGAATGAGGCGGTAAGCGTGCTCGACGAATAAAGGCACTGTAGTTGACTGTATGGATCACGCGGCGGTTTTGGCAGTGCACGGACGACGTCATTGCAGGTGGGAGTCTCCGCCGAATTTTTTTTTTCCAAATCGACCCTGAAATATTGACCAGCGTTGTTGTTGTCTTAGTATCAGAATTATAATACAAACTACTTCTCTTCTCGTTCTCGAGCACCCAAATCGTCGCAGGGGGACTAAACGCTAGCTGCCTCCCGGATACGGAATTCCCAGTACCTGAGCCTCGTGATCAACGTGATCTATGGGCGGTACACGCGCCAATGGCACGTACCTTTTCCTGATGGTATCATGTGTTTGAGCGAGGGAGCGCCATAACTTTGACAAAAGGGTGCAGTATTAGTGGAGCGACCGAACGAATGCCTTCCGATCAATGTTGCGCACCTCCACAGCCTTCGAAATTCCATCGTTCCCACCTGCCTCGTGGACATCTGCCATAAATTCGATTGCCGCCGCACAGGGCAACTCTGCGCCCTCCGACGGAGGCGGATTCTCAAGATCAAGAACGTCGTCGGTTCTTGCTTCGATCGCGTCGACAATATACTGGTTCGCGAATTGGGCCTGCGTTGAATAGGGCAGTTGCGCGTGATTTAGGATTCCGCGCAGGTAATTCCATGCAGAGGGGTTGTTAGGTGCAAGCGCGATTTTTTCCTTGGCGAAACTGCCGAGACAATAGAAGGTGAGGAGACCAAGGACATCGCCACATAACGGCGGGCGGCGTATATCACCGCCACTCGGCCGACACGTCCGACATCAGGAAGTACTGATAAACCTACCCAAGCTCGCGCCTCACCGCTCCCTCCCTGTCCTCGTCCTTGCAATGCTTGCTCCCACGCTCAAAGGAGACGAAGAAGCGATGGTGCCATGCCGAATTGTTCCGCACATCATCGGCGAGCAATCGCTCAACGAACGGCAGCTCACCAGCCCACAGCTCTGCTTGGTCAAAGTGTGCGAGCACCCACTGCCGATGACTCCAAGTGTGGTAGTTCTTCACGTCGGCCCTAAGCACTTCTTCGTTGAACGCCAGCTCTGGTGCGGGGTCGCGTAGGGCTATGAGGAGGAGCCGACGATGGTGCCAGACTTGATACGTCTTGAAAGAGGCCTTGGTGAGTGCGTTAGTGAGAGCGAGCTCGGGCTCGAGCGGAGCGGAGATGGCAACGAGGGTCTCATAGCGATATTGCCTGATGACCGCGGCGTCAGTAAGACGATTAGTTGTACAAGGAGACGGAAAAGCACACACCAGGCAGAATAGTGTGCGGGATTGAGTCTAATAATCGTCTCAGTCAGTTGGAGAATGCGCGGGCTCTTCTCCCCTGTCTTCACAATGGCACGAAAATAGTCAGTAGCATCCTTGTCTGCAGTATTCGTTATCCATCAGAGAATTACGATGGAACAGAGTAGATCGCCGTCTGATCAGTACAACGAACGCGCAGATTGTAGAACACTGCATACATTCGGGACTATAGAATATGGGCGCAAGAGGTTGAATGTTCTCGTACTGAGCAATGGCAACAACGTCGGACCACTCAGGTCTTTCTGCGTATAGGATATGCTCCGTCGTGTGCTCAGCGGTTTGCGAGGACATGGTAGTCGGTTACAAAGCCAGAATGATTGTCTGACAATAAATTTTTGAGACCAAGACAATTGGCCTCTTTTGCCATCATTCACATTCGCAAGAACATAATGGGAAAACAGTATTTGGTAAGATAGTGAATAGACCATTGACACAAAAGACAAGCAGGAAGAACAGGAAGCATTATACACTATGGACGGAAACCCAAAGTCGATATACAGCATAAAACAAATCAAGCAGCGGCAGTGGCTGCTGGAGCAGCGTTGCTTGCAGTGTAGTCCTGAGGAAAATGCATTTAGTGATGCCCAGCTCAAATCACTTGAACTCGATACTAACCTCCATCTCGGCGTCGAGATCCTCGGCTGTCTTCTGTGGCCGCTCGGCTTTGCGAGTACCTGATCTTCTGCCGCGGCCTCGAGGGGCGCCACCACGGCTCCTGTCACACGGAAGATTGCATATGTTAAGTTATCCTGCGGAAGCCTGGAACGCTACAGTGACGGACCTGGCAACTTGAGTGCCATTAGTGACAACAGCAGTGTTTTCCGCCGGGGCGACGCGGGAAGCGAGACTGGGAGTGGGAGCGAGGCGAGATGGGTCGACGACGACTTCGATCTTCATGGGACGCTCTGGAGGCGATGATGGCGGATGATAAAGAGGAATGGCGGGGAGAGGTTAATTGGTCAGTTGAGTGTTCAGCGGTGCGCGAGGCAAACGAAAGACGAAAACGAGCCGAGCTAGGAAACAGTTGTCGAGCAATTCGCGGATCCTTCGAATGAACACCAGACATCGTTGATATTCAGCCTTAACCTTGCACATCAGGGCTTGTCAAACCCGTCTTTATGTTCTTCCCAAGCCAGACTTCTTCAACAGGACCGGTCTTGAAGCGACAGCGAACGACTATACGTTCAACGGCACTCCAGAACTGGAACCTCTCTCAGTCCGACAATTGTACCCACTAGCCACCCTCAGACCTTAACCAGGTTCGGCGTGAGAGCCCACGTCAGGACCCTCATTAGACATGCGTCCAACCGGCTTCAGCGACGCAGTACACGAGGCTGATCAGACCTCTGTCCCGCGGGGACTTCGCATGAAGGAGTTGACACGATTGGACGGCTCGTCATATTCACCGGATACGTGGCTCGCATAGCGAGAGCGTATCAGACATCCAAGAGCACACCCAGGGTTCAACCTTGGGTATTACTTGGGGAGGGTGGACCAGAAGCGGGGCCGTCATGTCACGATTACGGCTTGCCTTTGGACGAAGGTGAATCAAACGAATCCGTGGCCAACGTGGCGTCGCGGAACTAGAAGACGAGCTCAAAGGAGAGAAAGTGGCGGATACTAACTCCCATCGATGAGGCGGTTGTTATACTGTTGATACGCCTTGTTGCCATCCCCTTTCTTCTGGAACACGACCGAGGCCACGCCTTTGGAACGGCCATTTGCGTCGTAATGCAGATTAACCTCACGAAGGGGACCAACGGTGGTTTGAAAAAGTTCCTATATGGACGAGTTGATGTCAGCATTTCTTACTGTGCATAAAGGAAAGACGTCGAACCTTCACTTGGGCTTCATTCACATCGGACGGGAGGTTGGAAACGACGATTTTCTCAACGGGTTGAGGGCTGTTGGTACCAGTAGCGGCTTTCGTTGTATTCGAAAGTCGAGCCCTGGTGGCAGGGGATGTACCAGCAGTTCCAAGGACCTGAGCGCGTGCAGTGTTACCACGACGCGGAACCCCACGTCTTGTTTGTTTAGTTGCGCGGGAGACGGCGACAATCTAGAAAGGAATAAGGGAGGTTAAGCAACGGTGTTCGCCACGAATTGAAGAACAGAGCGAACCTCATCAAGGGATTTATCCATGGGAAGAAGCTTAGCTGTACTTTTTTATTGAGACAAAGGGGAGTGAAAATCGAAAAGGATACGAGGAGAGGGATGGTTGGTCGCAGGGGTGAAAGACACGGCGCGTCGACGCGGCTTTGCTTTTCTAATGTTTGGACGCGTC
>QLPC01003021.1:0-10146 GCA_003314055.1 Lactifluus hygrophoroides | reverse complement strand
CTGGGTGCTACAAAGGGCAAACAGAGAACCCTACACTACATAGGGGAACTCTACCTAAGCGGCGACCAATAATGAAACAAGGGACATGATACATAAGTTGTAAATGCAAAAGAAGCAAAGGAACGTGTAAGAAGGGGCATAAGGCCCAGGGTAGGCAAGAGAGTGGCAACAAAAGGGTCCAGGCCCGAAGTCCACGGAGATGAAAAGGGCCTACATTCGTCGGGTGAGGACGAACTCGGCCAGCCCAGGCGAAAGGCCCAGGAGATGCGCCAAGGTCCTATGGACCCTCACCTCACCATCAAGGTGTTCGAGTGCCACGTGAAACTCCAAGAGGGAGTAGATGGATAGGTTGCGTTCCCCACGGTGGATCTCCTCAAGTATCGATTCCAACATCAACTGAGGGCACAGATAGAAGGAGCGAGGCTGAGGACGTCGCTCGTGGTGTAACTGAGCGTCAAACTCTTGAAAGACCGCGATGGTGACGTTGATGGTGGGAGACCGCAGAACAGGTGGAGGGGAGGGGGTGGGAACCCCGAAACCGGGGAGCTCCCCGAGGGCCTCTTGCGGAAGGGATTGTGATGCGATTTCCCCACGCGGAGAGGACCAGGGCATCTGAGGGGAGACGGGGCGAACGGGAGCAGGGGCATCACCGGGCGAAGGCTCATCAACTGCCATGGCACCACCATCCGAAACTATCGGCATATCGGTCCTGACAGCCAATGAACCCGGGCCCTCAACCACTGCAGGTCCACTCACCAGCGCCTCCGGAGCCACTACAGCCTCCACTGTTCCAGACTTGGAATGCTTCTTCTTCTTTTTTGTCACCGGCGCTGCAGCCAGTGTCACAACCGCAGCCTTCTTAGGGGCTGGAGTCACCACGGGGGGGGCCTGGGCATCCTTGGGCTTACGCCCTCCGCCCTTGGGAGAGATCCCAGAAGACGATGCAAACCGCCTCAGGGGAGAGCTCGCAGAAAGGCGATGGGAGACACACTCCTCCTACAACAGACGTGTCCCCATCAACTGGATCATTGCAGCTGGAGACCTGAGCACCTTGGCATTCAACGACCTTCATAGCCACATCAGAGAGCTCAAGGCTGAAGCCAGATGACGCCTGACGGCTCAAAGAGCCCCCATCTACGTTGGGGGAGATGAACAGTATGCCCCTGCGTCCCCAGAATGTTCCCCATCCCCTGCACCACGTCCCACCGTCATTGTCCCGCCTATTCCCATTCCCCCACGAACTGAAACCCCCCCTCCAACCATTGATGCACCAACTAACCCTGACATTGTCATTATAGATATCTCTGAAGAAATAGACAAAGAGATGTCTCAGGACCCCACTACCCCCCCTGCCTATGATGCCCTCAAGCTTGAGAGGGCAGGGAATCTTTCCCCAACACAAAACCACATCCACGACCACCCTGGCAAACCATTCCTCACAAACTCTATCCATAACCCTTCCTACTGCATGCGCCTCATTCCCAACTCCCTAGGGCGACATGAACCGGCGACCTATGTGGCCCTGGACTTCACCAACAACAACCCCCACTTGTGTCTCACAATGGGTAAAGGCCACCCCATCTGGAGGACCCCTCTCTATGTGACGGCTGAGCTAGAGCCAGGTCCGGCTATCTTGGAGGCGCAACAGAGGCTGTTCGAGCAAGACGAAGGACAGGGCAGCATCCAGTTCTTCATAGACCAGGCCCTCAAGATGCACAAAGACCCCTACCTGCAAGGGGAAGTCATTCACTTCAGGAGGGCTGCGGCACAGTTCTGCGAAGCTATGGAGGAGGCCAAGCATTGGGAACGAAGGCTAATCATTGACAACAACTCTGCAGCATTGGCACAACGTGAGGCAGGGCACTTTAGGCAAGACATGAGCGCCTCCCTCAATAGGCTGAAGGGGGCGCACGCCTACAACAAGCTCTATCCGGACTTGCGCCGTGCGGCTAGGAAGAGCTTCCCCTGACACCCTCAAGCAACCATGCATGCCAGAAGGATGTATCAAATCCGTCTGGACGCTGCCGGATCACCCAGGGCAGTTGAAGGACGTCAGTGGGAAGAACAAACGGTTAGCACCCCCACTTCTGCCTCGTCTTCATCCTCCGGACGTTCCAGGACTTCCCAAGGCCCCAGTAGAGTTCGATGACTAGGCCTTCCGAGGCAACGGGATTACTACGACAACAGAGACTAGATGCAGTTTGGAGCACTGCACCTAAGAAGGGGGTAATGTTATGCTGGCTCTATCTTTCTCCTGACTGTTCCTGTTCCCGTACACGTTGCCACCCTTGCATCCGGAGGGCTTCTCACTTCTGTCACATGCCGATGGACTTCTGACCCCTTTGCGCCTTATGTTACGATACTATATGGACTATACCTCACTCAGTAAGGGCTCTAGGCCCTCTATCTTGCGTCACACACTCTGGACCATTACCTCGTGCCTTTATCTCATGACCGAAGGGGCCTTATGACCCTTGTACATTACTAAATGCAGATGTGACTCGACTGGAACTAGGACAGACCTGGGAGAGGCTGTGGACGGACTGGAAGGGCCTTAGGAGTGCCAGTAGATGTGCAGTAGACTACTTAAGGACTTGTGTACCTTAGGATAGCCTTAGGTCTGTTCTCTTCATGGATATACTATCTAAGTCTCCCCATTCGTCTTGTGCATCCTCTCTCCTCAAGCTTATTGCTTGACTGCACCCAAGACAGACCCAGACAAGTCAGAAGGCATACCGTGCCTTAGCTAGACTTGTGGACACGCTTAGGACTTAGGCATGACAGGCTGACAAACCTTGTTTGACACAGCCAATCACCCTCAGAATTGAAAACAGACTCCCCTTTGTCCTTGTCATCAGAGAATACGTTGTGCACCAGTATCAATGCCTTGATACTGCAGAAACTCCTGAAGAAACCGACGCTGCTGCTGTCAGAATTGTCTGGGCAGAGCACCTCCTTGCACAACTTGAAGAAACAGACAAAGCTGGATCCTGAAGAACTTGCAGAAAGGGCCAGCTTATACATCCGAATTACCGCATTCATCGAAGAGCTTGTTGCACACTACTGTCGTGCAGAGACCGAAGAAAAACAAGCATACGTATTCCAGCTGATTGTCTGGAACTTGGAATTGAGGGAAATATTTTGCCAAGAAAATTCCTTCTAGGACAAACTGTCAGAACTACTCATCTCTCGTGCCTGACAAACCATCCAACACCTCGTGCATGGCACGACTGTATCCCACATCCGACTCATCATTGCACTTGAACGTAGCCTATTGGACTTGACCCAAAGGCTATCTGACGCGTGCAGAATCCAGGATACCTACGAAGCAGAGGTCATCCTCAAAGAAGCCAGAGAGACTGATCAGCTTATTGAAAGGCTCGTCAGAGAAGCATACACCGGAGAAGTAGCCGTTGTACTAGGAAACTACACAAACTATGAGCAAGAACGTCCCACAGAGCCTCAGGCTCAAAATCAAGGGGCTAACCAGAGTAATGCCCTGCAGGCAAGACGATCTGCCCGCACATGTCAAAGGCACCGCTGTATGGACCGTGTTCAAGAACCCCGCGGATAACTGCTACGAAGCCAAGATAGGGGAAAGACATAGCCATGTTGAAATGATCAATGATCAGTGGTATGTCTTGACCGCCTTCGACGACTGCGAAGGATGGTACACCACCCCAAAGCTAGTCATAGACAGGCTAGGCAACTATGGACTAGGATATTGGGATCTAAATAACATACAGCATCCTGAATATCAGAGGCCACCTACGGACCTAACCTCCCCAAGAATGAAGGAAGAAAGCAGTGGAGAATTGGGTGGAAGACAAGAGCGGGACCACCCAGAACAGATACAAATCATGAAGGATGATGAGGGGCAGGCCGGAGAAGACACAGCCATGGGAAGTGCCCTGGCTGCCGGTGCAGAAGCCCTTATCAGAAGAGAAATAAACATCGGAGAAAGCCTGCCAGCTGCAGGATTCTTCCCCCACCGAGACCAAGCCATGGCCGAAGGAGCCTTTGAGTTTATCTCAGGCAAAGGCAAAGGAAAAAGCTTCATATCTGAAGAAGCAATCATTGAGCGCCCTAAGAGTGCTGGACCAGCACACCCCAGCATCAGAAGCGCCATCTCCACCACTATCACCCGCACCAGGAACCCCCGCGAGTACACTGTCACCCTCGGAGGCATTACCAAAAGTGGTGGCGGCGGTGGAGGCGGAGGAGGTGGAGGAGGCTGGGGCAGTGGACCATGGGGAAGTGGTGGTGGTGGAGGTGGTGGTGGTGGAAACCCAGGAGGAGGCGGAGGTGGCAGTGGTCCAGGAGGTGGAGGCGCCCCTGGAGGAGGAGCCGCGGGAGTCCCTGGATCAAACGGGGCTCTCAAAGGCAACCCTCCTGCCATATTTGATGGCGACCGCACCAAATCGGAACAGTTCCTCCACGAGTTCCACCTCTTTAGGCTCACGAATCACCGCAATGACACCATGAGGATCCCCCTTGATCGGGTTGCCCTGGCGCTAAGCTACATCAGAGGTGCCAGAGTCCACGACTGGACTGTCCGCATGACCACCCGAATCGGGAGCATGGTGGAAAGGGTTAATAACCCTGTTGATCCAAACGAAGAACTCCTTTGGACCTTCTTCGAGTCGGAGTTCCGCTGGGCCTTCACAGACACTGGAAGCTGTCAGTGCGCCCATGAGAACCTGCTGGCTGTCAAAATGAAGGGCGCGGACCTTGATGGGTACCTTGCGGAGTTCGATCACCTCAGAAGCCTAGCCGGATGGGGAACTGATGACGTTGGCACAGTCACTCTATTCCAAAAGGGGCTAAGCAAGAGCCTCCACAAGTCTATAATCGAGAGAATACAACCCAGGCCTGTAACTATGCGAGAGTGGCAGAACGCTGCCCGCGCCATGCACGATGTGTGGCTCGAGATACACTCTACCTTCAGAAACGAGCCGTTCCAATCTCACACCAAGGTCTACCCCTCCGGGAAAACGTCCTGGATGGGCCAAGGAGGGCCTCCCTGCCGACACGACCCAGATGCGATGGATGTCAATGCAGTGGAGGTGGATGCCCTGTCAATGGAAGATTGCAAGAAGCTACAGCAAGAAGGCAAGTGCTTCTACTGCAAAGAAAAAGGGCACATGAGTAGGAACTGCCCCAAGAAGAAGAACCGCGGTGTACCTTATGTGAAACCCGCCTATACCAAAGCTTGCGTTGAGGAAAATAACAACGACAAGTTGGAACGTCTGCAGAACGAGTTCAGAGGCTTGACTATGGAAGAAAAAGATTCCCTTACCAATCGTCTCCTTCTCTCGAGTTTTTGAAGTCCTCCCACCTAGCGGCATGGGTGAGGAGTGTAGGATCCTTTATAATGTACATTAGCACCAAGAACACGATATACATGCCTTTTCTTTTCAAAAGTGCGAGAGGAACTGCCGCCGAGCAAGCCCTGATCAACAGTGGGGCCACAGAAAACTTCATCGACCCAAAGGTAGTTGAACGACTTCGAATTGGGACAAGAGCCATGGAAGAACCTAGAAGAGTATTCAATGTGGATGGGTCAGAAAACTGAGCAGGAACGATCAAGAGGTACTGCAACTTACATGTCCGAAAGGGAGAAAAAGAAGAACTACAAAAGTTCTTTGTGACCCGCCTAGGAGGGGACCGCATCATCCTTGGGTACCCCTGGCTGAAAAGATTCAACCCAGCCATAGACTGGGGAGAGCAGAGGGTGAGAGGGGAGGAGACTATCATCAAAACGAGCCTCCTCCAAAATTCCCGCACTCGGGCAGAATGGTTGAAGGAGAAAATAAAGGAAACACTGGCCAAGATGACAACCAACCTGCTGCTCAGGCGCCACAAGGAATGCCACAGTGACGACAAGAACAAGGGCAATAGCCCAAGCAAGGAAGGAAGGAGCCTGGCTGCTGCAGATCGCACGGTCATGTGTGCAGTGGACCACCAGGCTAGGGAAAGAAAAATGAACATTGGTTGGATTTCCCCAGCAACGGTTTGGGCAGCAAAAAGGTACAAACAACGGAAAATTCTGGAAGTTCCCACGGAGTACCAAATCCATCAATGAATCTTTTCCGAGGAGGCAGTGCAGCGCTTCCCACCTAGCCAGCCCGAGGACCACACAATCAAATTAAAGCCAGGTGCTCCTGACACCATAAATAGCAGGGTGTATCCCTTAACGAGGCAGGAGACTGAGGAAACCAAAAAGTTTATTGTGCTGCAAACTAAGAAGGGATACATTGAAGAGTGCAAACCTGATGAGGCCAAGTGGTCGGTATCTTTATTCTTTCGAGTAAAGAAGAACGGTGAATACTGACCAATTCAAGACTACCGACGCGTAAATCAGTGGACAGAGAGAGATAATTACCCAATGCCACGCATCGAACAGATTCTGGAACAGATGCATGGGAAATATCTTTTCACCACCATGGACCTGAGAGATGGGTACAATAACATCCGAATTAAGGAGGAAGACCAATGGAAGGGCGCTTTCAAGACCCCCTTTGGGATCTTCAAACCTAAAGTACTCTTCTTTGGGATGTGCAATGCTCCTGCTACTTGTCAAAGAATGATGGACCGTGTCATGTTACCAATCATGAATGAATACCCAGGAGAAGTATTTGTCTACATGGACGACATACTAGTGGCTACAGGGGATGATGCGATCCATCACAGAGAAATAGTCCACAAAGTGCTCAACCGACTGGAACAAGAAGACCTCTACCTCAAACCAAGCAAGTGCCACTTTGAACAACGACGTGTGGCTTACCTGGGGATTGAGGTCGAAGAGGGCCAAGTTAAGATGGACCCAGTCAAAGCTGATGGACTATTAGATTGGCCAGAAGAATTGCACATGGTCAGGGACGTACAGAGCGCAATGGGGGTCTTTGGGTATCAGAGACCCTTCATACCAGGCTATGCCCAAATAATTCGGCCCCTCACAAACTTAGTCAAGAAAGGGGTGAGGTTTATCTGGGATGACGCATGCAGAGGCGCCATCTGAAAGCTGAAGGATTGCGTCCGCAACAGAGGAGACCTTCACCGCCCAGACTACTCCCAGCTATTTTGCCTGGAAGTCGATGCCTCAGACTATGCAATAGGGGCAATCCTATTCCAGAAAGATGAAAGGGGAAAGGCCAGAACTATCGGCCATTATTCTTACACCCTGAATAGCGCAGAAAGAGGGTACCAAATCTACGACAAGGAACTGCTAGCAATAGTCAAGGGACTAGAATGATGGTGTCACTTGCTGATGGGGGCAGAACACGAGACCACAGTATATACTGATCACAATAACCTCAGGTACTATCGTGAGCCTCACAAGATCAGCAGACGAGTAGCAAGATATATTCCCAGGCTAGCTGAATATTGGTTCAAACTAGTGCACAAAGCGGGCAAGACTAATCGAGCAGATGGCCTGTCACGATGGCCAGGCCTCAATAAAGGAGACAAGGACAATGAGGACGTAACAGTCCTCCCGGATCACCTGTTCACAGAGGCAGTACGAAGCCTAGACATGGAGGAACTAGTGGCAGGTGACCAAGATGAACACGTCATCGAAGAATGGAAGAAGAGATATCCCATCAAGAAACAAGGCGAATTATGGCTACATGAAGGACGCCTAGTGGTCACAGGGGAACCGGAGTTGCAAAGAAGGATAGTCCACAAGCTACACGATCACCCGACCGCAGGACACGCTGGGATTTCAAGGACACTCAGGGCTGTAGCACGCGACTACTGGTGGCCCAATTTGAAACAATTCGTTACGAACTATGTCAGAGGTTGTGCCACGTGCCAGAGCACTAAACCTAGAACAACGCAAGCAAAGCCGCCACCATTTCCAATTACCCCGGAACCAGGGGCGCAGCCCTTCGAGACAACTGCCATGGACCTGATCGTCGATCTTCCCAAATCAAATGGGTTCAACTCGATCTTGACGATCACTAATCATGACTGCAGCAAAGCTGCAATATTCTTACCCTGCAACCAGACCATTGACGGCCCAGGAGTGGCCAAACTATATGCTCAGCATGTGTTCCCACACTTCAGGATACCCAAGAAGATCATTAGCGATTGAGATCCTAGATTTGTGTCTAAATTTGGCAACAAACTATGCGAAGCGCTGGGGATCAAAAGGAACATAAGCAGTGCTTATCACCCACAGACAGATGGACAATCAGAATGATCTAACCAATGGTTAGAACAATACCTTAGGATCTATGGCAACTATCAACAAGATGACTGGTCTGAACTACTTCCCATGGCCCAGTTCGTCCACAATTCATGGCCTAGCTCGACTACAAGGTTCACACCGTACAAGCTATTAATTGGGTTTGATCCTAAGGTACACATTCCCAAAGAAAGCATGGGAGAGGTGCCTGCCCTAGAAGAGAGATGTGGGTACCTGAAACAACTACGTGATCGCGCCCAAGAAGCAATTAAGGCAGCCCAAACTATGGTCAAAACTCTATTTGACAGGAAAAGAGGGCAACGTCACTTCAAACCTTATAAAGAAGGGGACAAAGTGTGGCTGGAAGCGAAGAATTTAAGGTTATCGCATCCAACCGCCAAACTTGCGCCCAAGTGCTATGAACCCATGATCATCACAAAGGTCATATCCCCAGTGGTGTATCAATTACGCCTTCCCCAAACATGGAAAATTCACAACAGCTTCCATGCCTCATTGCTCACACCCTACCAAGAAACAAGAGAACATGGGCGCAACTACCCTGCGCCACCACCTGATCTGGTGGAAGGAGAGCCGGAGTATGAAGTAGAGGAAGTCAGAGGGTCAAGACGTTATGGACGAGGGTGGGCCCTGCAATACCTGATTCACTGGAAAGGGTACAGCGACGCAGAAGACATGTGGGAACCAGCCAAGAATGTCCACGCACCCAAGCTAGTTGCTGCCTTTCACAGGAGAAAGCCTATGGCCATTAAATCTATAAATATGGGGACAGAAGGGCAAGAGGAAAGTAGCATGTCCTCTCCATTCACATACCACTACTACGACAATGATGAGCCCCAGCAAAACCTCGCCACGCTCTTCAACTCGTTCCCTGGGCAAGAGGAAGCGCACTTCAGGACCAGTCACGGGCTTAGGCCCCTCTCCTCCATCCCACCGAATGTGGACACGTTCATGTGGGCCGATCCGATCATGCAAGAAGCCCCAGAAGTGGGGGACCCCTTCACAACTGAGGCCCTGGCCGCAGTACTCACCCCTGAACAGGGAGCTCGAATTCAAGCACTGGAGCCTCTCGGAGCCACTACCTGAGACAGAGGCGCACCTGATGGAGCCCCTGAAGATCCACAGCACAATGGTCAGCGGCATGGGGATGCCAATCGAGACAGTAACCAAGGAGGTCCCGTGGAGGGAAGTAACCGTGGGGGTACAGCGTTTCAAGAAAGGCCACAAGCAGTGGCAAGACCTCCTCCAGGCATCACTCGTGGAGCCCTGAGGGTATGTCTTTTTTGTGGCAAGCATGGCGGACATAAGAAGAGGGAGAGGTGCCCACAGACCAAGAGATGTGGTCTGTGTGACTTTAGGGGACATTATGCACAGTCGTGCACGTCCCCTCACAGGTGCTGTGCAGAGTGGAGCTGCAGAGTTGCGGATGGACACGCCCACCATGGGGGGTACTGCCCCATGGCCACTTACGAATACGTGCTACATTGGGCTAACAACGATGATGTTAGCAATGAGGAACCAGGGGGGTACGAGGTAGCGGACCCCACGTGTGACTAGGTGCCTGGTGGGCCAGGCACCGAAGAGAGGGGGTAATGCCACGAGCACGTGTGATCCGCATGCAATGGACTTACCGCCTCACCCTGCAGGTCACATGCCCATGGGTAATTGTTACTTGGTTAGGGAATCAGTTGTGTTGTGTGCCGGAGGAGCCCTCCCCCACTTGGGAGGACGATTACTATATGTAGGATACTTTCTCACGCTTGAGTGATGGACTGTACAATACTGGTGGCATGTTGCTGTGCCACACTGCTGTGCTATGTTGCTATGTACTGTAGCTGTGTTGTGTTGCTGTACGATGTTGCTGTGCACGCTATGTTAGGGTAGGACGTTCCCTTCTGTACGACTTGTACTTCTGTGGTTGGCAGAGACAAGGTATCGAT
>QLPC01003011.1:0-39575 GCA_003314055.1 Lactifluus hygrophoroides | reverse complement strand
GCCATACATTGTTTTGGTTTTGAACGGCCGTCATCCATGTGTTCCAATCGGTGGGTGCGTCCATGGTGACGACATGTTGCACCATCGACCATGGGAGCCCGTTTATAAATAGATCCAGGGTTCCTTGTTCGTTTAGGCCGTATCCTGCATCATGTGCCAAGGTTTTGAACTTTGATATGTATTCGTCCAATTTCCCTGATTCCATATGGAGGTCGTGGAGCTGTTCGGCGGCAAACTGTCTGGCTCCCGTGTCGGTGAAGGTTATCGCGAACTTCTGAAGGAATTCGGTCCACCAAGTGGCATCATCGACCGGTCTTTGAACGTGTCCCGTTGTTGGATTGTCTGGTGCGGTGAGGGTGTCGATCCAGTCGTAAATTTCTTGGGTGAAGGCTTCAACTGCCTTCCCCTTCATGTACGTGAGTGCATAGAGGACTCGTTGGAGAGGGGTGCTGGCTATGTAATTCCCTGTGTTTAGGGCAAAGAGGAGTTTTATTTCCCTGATGAATGCTAGGGAATTCTTTCGATTTCCATCGAAAGTAGTGGGAGCAGCCCTGATGAGTGGTCCCGTCCTAAAAGGGGCCGGGTTTTGGTTGCCTTGTCCTCCTTGTTGCTGTTGTTGTTGTTGCACTTGTTGTTGATGCTGTTGCTGGATGTTCTGTTGCTGTTGTAACTGAGCTGCTGCTGCATTTGCGGCTGCTTGTGCCTGTGCCAAGTTTTGGGCGGCCAGGTTCTGTACTCCTTGGGCTACTACTTGTGCCATGACTGTTTCGATGTTTTGTTGGGGTGTCTGGGTACCTGTTGGTATTTGTTCGATGAGGACGTCTGTGTTAGGGTAGGACGTTCCCTTCTGTACGACTTGTACGTCTTGGGTTGGCAGAGGCAATCGATCGTTCGGTGCTCAGGTTAAGAGCAAGAGTTCGGGTGTTTCACAAGTAGAGAGGAGGAACTGGAATGCAGGCACCCAGTCTAGGAGATCGATGTCAAGTCCCGTTTATTGAGAAGGACTAATCTGCGGTACAAGGCAGTATCCTACGGGCTTATATAGACTATTGGTACTATGAGGTCAGTGGAGCGTAGTGGAGCAACATGAGGTCATCGTGGGGCCTCTTAGTAAGAATATGGAGTCACAACGTCATAATAGTACAATGACATCACTTGTGATGTCATAATGATGGGGAAGGCTGTGCGGCAAGTGATAAGGAAGGGGTCACGGGATTAGGAAGGTGCACAGTCAGAAGAAAAGAAAATAAGTCCGAATACGTATCGTAACAGTCTGGGGGTAATGGGATCTGGGTTGGTTCTGGTAGTGGGTCGTGGTATTCAAGGGGTTCCTCTGGTGCATCAACTGCGATAGGTTCTGCTTCTTCAGTTGTGTCGGATGTGAGTTCTTCTCCTTCGGAGATGTGTCCTAGTTCTAATTCTTGTTCGTGTTCTCTGGTGAATACCAGTCGTTCTGATGTACACAGGGATCCGTTGATGAAATAGAGCGGGTACCACTTGTGGTCTGAATATTCGACGGGTAGGGCTTTTCGTCCTGGTGGAAAAATCCAATATCCCCAGCCTTGGTTGTCTTGTCTCCAAAAGACGTTTGGTCCTCGAAAGGTTTGGTCGAGGTCATTCTTAGTTCTTCTTTTTACGTTGAAGAAATCTTTGGGGTACCGTGGTCCGTCAGGTACGTCGAATTGTCCTGGTACACTGGGTAGTCGTTGTCTTCCTTTTCCTTTGGCACGACTGCTACTTGCTTCTGCCAGAGTGGAGATTAGTCCTTATGTTAGGGTAGGACGTTCCCTTCTGTACGACTTGTACGTCTTGGGTTGACAGAGGCAAGTTTAACGTTCGATGCTCAAGTTAAGAGCAGAGTTCGGGTGGTTCACAAGTAGAAAGGAGGGACTGGAATGCAGGCACCCAGTATAGGAGTTCGATGTCAAGTCCTGTTTATTGAGAAGGACTAATCTGCAGTACAGGGTAGTATCCTACAGGTTTATATAACTAATGGTACAGTGAGGTCATCGGAGCATAGTGGAGTATAGTGGGGTCAAATGAGGTCATAGTGGGGCTCCTTAGTAAGTGAATGAGTCATGGTGGAGTCAATGATGTCAGGATGATGAGGAAGGCTGTGCGGCAAGTGGGGTACGTCATAGGTCAGGTGAATAGGAGGGTGCACAGTCAGAAGAAAAGAAAATAAGTCCAAGTCTTGTATCGTAACACGGTTCGCTTATTATAGACGGAGCGCCCTAAGTGCTCCAAGACAATTGGACTTCCATATCGGGACTGCTAACGATCTCGATTACTGTATGGAATAGAATAGACTTTGTAGAAACCATATGATCACTGTGATCACTTATGTTTCAGATCTATTAACATGATATTAAGTACTGCAGGATACCTACCTACTGTATGATCATTTACATAGATCAAGGACTGTTTCATCCATAGGAACGATCTAAAGGATCGTAAACATTCTCCTAGGCCTGCTAGAAGGCCCTACTGTATGTTTCAAGTGTCCTGTGACACGGACTTTTGGTGTGTTTATGTTCTAGATATTCTTTCTATCTCACGTCACTGTAAACGCGATATTGTGGACACCTAAACTCACTGTTTAGCACAATTTGTACATACACGCACCTTAAAGTATATAATTCCTCCTATGGGAGTGGGACGAACCCCATCTCCTACAGAGTTATCCACATCTCTGTTTGCGCTCTCAAAAGCTTTAAAGCTCTACTTCAAACTCTTTTACTCGCTGCTGTTCATCAATGGGTACTGGCATACATGCCAGTGGACAACATCAGTCCATTAACCAACACCACCATCACCTCAAACATAATAACAGTAACACATGGAAAAACACTGCAAAACAGCACAACCGGGACATACTGTTACGGCTCACATGGGCCGGCGCTTAGATTAGCTCAAGATCAGATGGTGAGGAAGTTGCTGATAACGATACGGGTGATCAGCTACTTCCTAATCATGTGACTGTGGGAGTCTAGTGCGACGATAAGTCAGGTGACTAATCATGTGACCCCTTTGTGTGACAAGAGATAAGATAAGATAGATAAGCAAGTGCTTATCTATATAGTCAGGTGATGATAGAGTGAAGGGTGTCAAGCCAAAGGCTTGAACGCTTCTTGAGTAGATAAGATAAGATTGAAAGATAAGATAAGATGAGCTTGAGCGCACACAAGAGATTAACCTTCAAGTTCCAATACAAGAACCAGAAGGTTATGAGTAGACAAGAGTGTGATTCAGGGAACGAGTTAGAACTCAAAGCTGGACCTAATGTCTTGCTTGAGTTCGTCTTAAATACATGGCTACCTACTGATCAGTAAGCAAGATCAGTCATCGTGTTATGGAGATCAGTAAGCACAAGGAATAAAGAAAGGCCAGGGAATGGAGGGGCCTTTACTAAGGGCCTCTCAAGGAGTCCTGGCCGTTTACAGAGTAATGGAGATGGAATAAAATAATGCCAGAAGTGGGGCCCTTATTAAGGGCCTCTCAAGGAGTCCTGGCCAGTTATGGAATGGAGTGGTGCCACAAGGATTGAGGCAATTGCATAATGGGGATGCCTAAACAAGCGTCCCTTGACTAGTCCTACAATAGACAACTACTATAAGGGTCCGTCCACCAAAGTGGAAACTGATTCCCGCACCCCTCTTCTCTCTGGGCGCCCGTAACACATACCACCCAACTGGCTACACCAAGACCAGACATTCCTGAGGTTTTAGTGGGTAGGAAGCAGAGTGAACTGGTGGGTTCGACCCGGAGGAACACTATACTAGAGTCCCACACTACCCTGACACCATGGGGTGTGCGTAAATGCATTTTCTCCTCATCTCGGGCAGGCTTTGGCCCGCTCCAGCACGTTAAGTAGGGTTGTCAGGTAACTTATATTACTATCTACTGCTACTTAATATATCGCTTATCCAAAAAAAAAAAGAAACATCGCATCGACCCACGAGTTCTCTTGTACAAGCAGCACCATTATTTGAAGGACTGCAGTCATCCTGGACGTGAACGTTTCCAGGCATTCGTCACCAACGGGGCGATTATCATTTTTGCGTAGGTCATCTAATTCGCGGCGTGCGCTATCGAGATGGCTGGCAAACTGAACGGCAATGCGGTCCGTGTGCCAGATCGCATATTGTAACAGAAGGGCGCAAATCACGCCAGCGGTCACGCCCACGAGGTCAAGGGTGAGACCAACGAAGCTGAACCAATTGATCGCCCGGTTGAGAGCGGTAGAGGGGGTATTGTATGTGATGGCTATCAACTGCGCTTGAACACCTGTGATAAATGCGCCCTGCCAGTGTACGTGTGTGAGTGCCGAGACTCGGAAAGAATGTTGACGATGCATGCGATGACACACACAACTGCGATAAGGGCAATTTGATGGTGTCGACAAGGGCCTTGTTGCTGTTGGTCTCTTTCTTGAGACGTTGCTTGATATTGCTGAAGTTGTCAAAGTCCAAGTAATTTTCAAGGAAATTAAGCATGGGAGGAAGGTTAAAACCGCTGGCCGCTAATACGTTGGAAGAACTCATACTGGTACTGGTTCTACGGCACTAGATAGAGACAGAGTGTCACTAGGGCCCTGGAAGTTTGGACCTTATAACCGTTTCTCTCTTCCCTATGATGTTACGCGGGAAATGTAATGACATATTTAGCTAAATTGCAGAAGCTCGTTTCCAGGCTGTTGTCTGATGTTGTCTGACAAGTTGATGTATGTCAAGCTGCGCAAACTGCATATAGTATATGATAACGATAAAACTCCAATGTCCCCATGACCAGATAAATGCCAATTCACGCCCATGATTTCGTACGAGTGCGTTACAATATCCCTTGTCCATGGAACAGTGTAAGGAACGTGCTGCGGCTGCGCACAAATGCCAGTGGCACTCGCCTTTCGATCAATGCCATTTACACTTACGATCAATGCCACTCGCCTGCCCGATCAATGCCACTCAACAAACAAAAGGCCACCAGGTTTCGTTTTCTCTTTATATACCAGCCTCGATCTTTCGTCCCTTTGCTACTGTGATCGTTTACCTTACCTTGATCGCGTTTGCCTCTCTTTACTTACCTTTCTTCGGTTATCTCTTTACCTTTACCTCGTAGATATCTCTTTATCTTACATCGATCTTTCTTCTCCTTTACTTACCTCGATCGCCCTTACTTACCTACCATACTAACATCTCTTTTTCTCTCGCGTTTGCTTACTTCCACTCCACCATCATCGCTCTACTCACGTTTCCCAGTCTATTGTCTGTCTCTGTATATAAGCCTTGGGTTTCCTGTCTCAAAAATGTATCGAATCTCAGTGTTCCTTCCTCCTCCAATCTCTTGTGCGATCTCTAAGCTTTCTCTGCGCTCTCAGTCTACCTCCTCTAGCTCTTCAAAGTCATCGCGTTGACTCAAGACTAGTTCTCTTCTCTCTATCTTTCTGTCTACAACATTAGGACGACTTGTCCACTTGCAGCATCGCCATCAATCTACAACAGTGAGCACCGATTTCACTTCGTCGAATGTTAATGCCCGGACCAGAAACACCTAACCAAGCTGTTACGTGTAGACAAAATGTAAACACACCAATTTTGTCAAATAGGTTGCCACCAGCTGCAAATTCGAGGAGTATGTAGATCGTTGGGACGTATGGCGACTCCGTGCCAGGCTCCACGATGACTGCAGTCAGGAACTCGAGAAAGTTGCTGTGCTTGAGGGCAGCATGTACGCGCATCTCCTTATCTATTGCCTTTCGCTCGGCTTGACTCGTCTTTTGTGTCAAACCCACCACCTTGCACGCAGCGACGCGATGGTGAGGAACGCACGTGGAGAAACCACCGCCACTGACTTGCTGGATTAGCCGGTACCCTTTGGCCAAAGAAAGATTAGACATGAAATTCCAGTTAGTGAATTAAAGGAAGAATGTCAAGTACCGTTCACTTTCGCGAAGGGTTGACTGCGTTGTGAAATGGGTGCCAAGGCGAGTTTGTTGGGAGTTTGTGGCACCGTTACCGTGCCACGCTTCGTCAATGAACCAACTCGAGAGTTCGCGGCGGCCAACTGGCCAAGGAACCAACATAAACGCGTGTTTCACGTGAGTGATTACATGACTCCAGGGTCCTCAGGGGCATCCTGACTAAGCTGGCACGTGTCAGATGCTATATCGAAGGTCTGGATTTCAAATATGTCCCTGGTAGTATATCGGATAGTACACGCGCCTGTCACTTATACTGTACGGCCGCGCGAGAGCGGGGTTCGACTCCCCGCCAGGGAGATGGATCTGTTTTTGCGTCTTGCATGGCGATTTTCTTGCTTCGATTGAACCAGAAATGCGAACACTTATTTGGACTGGCCATCTTTCACCACGTACGTGCATGTGATTTATAATGATCCATTTGAGCATCTCCGCTTATTAGCTAGAACGATCCAACCCAACTGTAATGTGGAAAAGAGCCGATGAAAATAGTAGTCGACAACACAAAGGAAACAACAGGATCTAGACAGAAATAACAACCCTATGTGATGATGGCAATATCAAAACTAATCCAACGTCCAGTTACATAATAAATTTCAGACTGACATCCTGTCAGTGGAGAGGCAAGAGCGTGAGTGCCGAGATAGAAAACCCGTTCAGTGGCTTACAATCTTGTGAGTGGCAGATAATTGTGGCTTTTGACTATACTTCTCGTTCAGGATCGCCCTATTCCAGCGTGACAAAATGAAGGGTATATCGAGAATGTCGACGCGCAATAAATCAATACAGGTTATCTGAGGGTTGCGCTCGGAACCCGGGTCACCCTGGTGATGGGTATCAAAGACTGAAATTACTCACTTAGTACCTTGAGGAAGGTCTACAATCTGTTTAGTCAACGGCATTCCATGTAACGATCTAGGCAGTCACTCACATAGCTCATATTAGTACCTACAACAACATCTCCTTGATGACATCTGTGCTCGTTGTGAGGCCTTACTGCCGCTTTAACAGAGCTGGACGTTCTCCGGTATGAAATCCTTGCTTTCCGAACAGACGCGCCCCTGAACGTACCACATCGGCTGGCAAGGACTTCCCTTGTTGGGAGGCGCGAGAGACAGGACTCGACTTCGGTCGCCCATTGGAGTGGAACTACACTATCCGCTTAGCATTACGTGTCGTCAACACGAAGTATCACACAAGGTACTTCAAAAACAAGATCTTCTCATTGTCAGCCGCAGACCCGCTAAAGGGACGGAATGCGCACCAAGGATAGAACAGGAGTGACAGGACCAAATACTTAATAAGCATCTTCTCGTGTTCATGCGTAGCAGCGTAGGTATCTGCTTACATCAAATATGGCCTGATATATGGGTCAATGAGAGAAGATGTGACATTGGCGAGACATACAGTTAATCGACAGCCCGGTGGGAGCGGCCGTACCTTTGATTGTGAATGAACGCTTGGGAGGAATATCTGCACGTACCAATGTGTTGTGTATTACCTTCAAGGTGGAGTCAGCCAACAAAACATGGCAGAAGGGATAGGAGGTAATCACATTGTCGGTAATAACTCCGGCTGTCTTATAATCGACTGGGAAGATAACGTCCATTTTCTTCAGTCGGGATGTTGGGATCGAAGGGGAACCCCGTTACCTTTATCCCATCCATCGATTTCATCACCATGCAGATCGCGCGTCCTTCCACCGTGTCCCGAATCTATAGCAAAAGCCCGTATTACAACTCAGCGTATTTAGGTGCATCGGACCATTCACAATGAATGAATAAAGAATCATAGGGCCGAGCGTCTTCCACAAGCCATCGCATCGCATTCATCATATTCTGTCGCGTAGGTTGCGAGCGCGGGTTCGGGTTGTCATCGGTGAGCACGACTATATTAGAATAAGGATAGCGATGTCGTTCTGTTCCTCGTAGACGTCTATTAAATTTTGCACCTGATGAGAGGCAGACAAACACATTAGAAACTGGTACATGTTCTTCGCGTCAATCACGCATCCCTGCAGCGGGTTCTTTTGCCCTGTGTAGTTGATCCCCACCTGTATTGTTCGGCGTGGATCAGAGGAAGTTAGATAAAAACACGCACACAAAGGGCTTTCCGTTGGCCCGTACATCGTGAGTGCAGGAACAGTGGGTGTGAACGCCAATCACGGCGCGAGGAATCCGGCGCATCTACTTCCTGTGCAAGAAGTGGCTTGCATCCGCGAGAGTGTGGGATCTCTGATACATGAGGCACGCGCTTCTGTGCCGCGACAGACGAGATGAGTGGGGAATGGAAGCTGCGCGGGGCCATTGCTGGCGCAGGTGATGGTAATGGGACAGGGTACAACAGGGGGAGCAAGCGTGTACCCGTGTCCGGGTTGCACCGCGTACTGTGGGTAGTACTCGAGAGCAGGATAAGACACTGCGGGCACCGGCGTCACGTAATGCGCGATGGGTTCTGAGTTCTCTGCATTCGTCTCAGCCTCTAACCCTACGAAGTCCATGAAAGGTACCTAGGCGAGACGAGCAGTGAAGGGGCCGGGGTCACGCCGCTACTCCCATGTCCTCTGCGGGAGCGTTCACGAGAATGGGTGAGCGAATGATCACGGTGGTGGTGACGGTCACTGGAGAGAGAAAGTGTACGGGGACGATAGTGATGACCTTGTGCCCTGATGTTGAGAATGTCAGGTTGCTAGAAATTACTATTGTATCTGTCATATATCAACATACATTTGCGTAGGACTAGGGGGGGATATATAAGTCGGGGAACTGTTCATTGCGATAAATTTTTCCCAGAACAGATGCTGTCTAGAGGAAAGGAACCTACGGAACAGGACTAGGTGCCAGCGAACGAGAACGAGAACGGCTGTGTTGGTGGGTGTCCCCGTGGTGGCTGCTAGAGTGCGAATGCGAGCGAGAGCGGTCTCCGCGCGTGCTGGGGATGGGAGACATGTCAGGATGTTAGTCCTCTCACATTGATAGGAGGGAACGCACTTGGGGGTGGAGACGGGGTTCGGAGGAAGACGGCTCGTCGTCCTGGCAGTATGACCCGAGCACGCTTAGTTTAAAAAAAAACACCGCATAGGACGCGCGAAGTCGGAAACTGGGTCAAACTTGGTGCACCCAACGGTAGGGCTGCAATCGGCTGCGCGGGTTTGGGTTGTCTGTAAAAACAGAGGCATAGTAAAGTCACCATGTTATGAAAAAAAGCGGAGGAAATAGTACAGGCTGCACAATCAACACTTAATCTGTGAGCGGAAGGTGAATCATTATGAGGATGCGAGACGCTGGAGATACACCCTGCACTCACGGGATTGACATTGGACGTGTGAGGTCTGGTGCTGTCAACAAGAACCACACAACCGTTTACGTTCGCAGAATTGTCGTGACAGAGAGATGAGAGAGCCAAGAGACGAACCCGCTTTCGGAACGATGGTGGGTCAACCCATCTAGTCTCATATGTGGGCAATTGTGGTACTGCATTCAAGTTTCCAGTCTGAGCGTCACAAACGATTTGGGTCTGATGAGCGCCAAGCGACAGGCAGTGATTAGTCTCGGCAAGGTACATGGTGTCTGCGATCACAAAGATTTCGCCCTCCACTAACGCTTTTATCCGGCAGTTTTCAAAAGGAGTCCGAATAGGCTGAAGAACTGCGCGCTGTTGAGAGAACCTCGGTTACGCCACAGGCCACTGGCATCACATGGAAAGGAAGGCACTAATGGTTCTCTGATCTCGTACACACAAGTCTGCGCTGCAGATATTTTTAGAGGCGCCATTTACGTGTTGTTCGTGATCACGTGATCGAACGTGTTGTATGCGCGTATTTGAAGACCATGCCTCCACATCAGCGCATGGATGTGCCATCCTAAGCAAGCGAGTGCCCGCACTGGCTGCGTACATACAGACGCTTTGCACCTAGACACTTCTCCTTATTGTCCTTTACTACCTCCATCATACCACTTTTATTCCAACATAGTAACGGTTTTCTTGGCTGAGTGTTACATGTAACACTCATCCTCCTGTCCTCGTGGTCTACGATGGTGTATTGGTCATCGCGATGTCCAGCAAAGACGGCATGGCAATCGCCAGCGATTTGCGACTTGGTGGCGTAATGAAAAGGCACACTATTCATCCTTCGTCACTGCTCAACAATCGCCGAGTTGCATGCGCCCCACGCGCACATGCATCCCTGGTTAGACAGGATTGGGTCTCATGGGTCTTACTATGGACATCACAACTCTGTACGTTGCTCTTGCTGCGGCCTCCCCATGCACTGGGCGCTCATAAGTCACAATATACTAGTCCAGGATCGTTTCCGGCATCTCGTGAGCATTCTCACAATCAAGGAATCTCGCACCATCGAACCCGCCACCTCGTCTCGAGCATGCTCTACTCACGACACTTTGGACTGTACTTTACTGAACTTGTCCTCGCCGGGCTAGAACGCACGCCCTTTGGTGGTTTCAAGCCATATGTCGCCGGCGCAGACCTCATCGGCTGCTTGAACTTTGCAGAGGACTTTATTATAGTGGGGACCGCGTCAGATACGCTGTTTGGTGTTGCAGAAGGATTATAGGAGCCAGACCTCGGTCCGGAAGATCTTTTTGAGACGATATGCCAAACGCTACTCAATCCCATCGACCGAGACGCATATTTGAGTTGGGGAGCTGTCGTATAGGTGATGTGAGTTTGTGACACGGTATCTACATCCTCGCCAATCATTCTCATGACTATAGTACGCCGGACAAGGTTATAACATGCACGTTGAAAGGCAGGATGGACTAGTGTGAACCTCTAATATCTTGGAGGATAGAGATAGCCACCCTGTGCTCTATAGTTTCTTGTCGTGGAAAGATACTTCATCCTTCAGCTGTCCAAAATGTTGTTAGCTTATAATTCATTCTCAGGACTTTCGCATGATCGTACAATGATCCTTTATGAAGTGAAGAAGCGAATGCTACAATTAAGGAAAGTGGTATCCACTGCATCGTGGACGTGATGCGAGGTGCTCGAAGCGGAGTAAATGATGCAGGGCGATGCGAGATACGATATAGGATAAACTGTGAGATAAAAGGCTCTCACACGCCTGGATCACTCCACCATGGGTTGAATGCTCGGCCTTCGAAAGGCAGCCACTCTCGTAATTTTGCCTTGACAATATGGCAAAAAACATTATAGCGAACTGTAGTTGATCTCGATTAGCCCCAGTGCCCAAGTGCCTGAACGAGAAGGCAACAACTTACAGAACCTCATGCAAACAACTATGAAGTCGGTGCTGTGGTTCACCGTACGGTGACCACAATGCACGTGATATAGACGAATGCCGGCTGCCAGTGAGATGCGAGAGCAAATAGATAGGAATTTTGAACTCTGGCCACCTCATCGGGAGGGGTGACGCGTTGGTATGGGTCGTATGGCACCTGTACCTCTTTTTGATATCGACTTCAAATTTTTAGCCTGCATACTGCCAGGGATCCCAAATGGCCGCGTGAATGCGTGAACACGGTGTGAACGTGTGAACAATTACGCGGAATCTTCTCTAAGTTAATTGAGGACCGGACCGTGTGAAGTCGTTGTTCTTTTGAATGCCTCTGTGCAAGTGCTTTAAAGCTTGCGATTGTTTCGTCTAATCCGATTTCAGCTTAAGCCTTGCTTCTTTTGGAAACTTCAGTCCGTCCACGGGCCAACTTCGGGTGTATTACCTGGAATTGAATCCACATCTCTCGAAAATTGAAACACCCCTCTCTGCCGTCACGGTACCGTCTCTGTCGGCTGTCGGCAATCAGATCTGTTATTCACCGGACGTTGGCAAATCATGATATCATATCATTCGTGTTATCTTTCCCTCCGTACCGTGACATCGCATGGACAACAGGCTTATAAGGGCTCCTCCGTTCAACAGAGGACAGAGGACTTCAAGGACGGCTCTGATTTCATTCCGACTCACCTCACCACCACTCTCAGTCTCTCACAGAAACAATTGACAAAAATAAAAGGCTGACAATAGTGACAAGGAGATCGTTAATATTATATTACTAACAATTGGCAGGTGTATGTGCCCCTATTTTTCCCCTCAACACCAAGAACCATACTGTACTCCTTCTGAAGGATGTTTAGCATTTGCTGATCTCGGAACTGCACTTCGTGTGGCGCGAGAACTGTGACTTTCGCTTCAAGAAAAAAAGAAAGATTACGATATTAGACACCCTGTACTTTACACTCATTTGTGAATGAGGCGGCATGGAGAGACATCTCATCCTTCGGTTGGTCAACATTGCTGATAGCATATAATTCATGCTCAGGACTTCACACGAGCGTGCAAAGGCCCTTGTCGATGGAGAAGTGAGTACTATAGATAAGGGAAGCGAGATCTGACGCGTCATGGATGTGATGCGAGGTGCTCAGAGCGGAGTAAGTTAGAAGGCGATGTGAGACACGGAACAAGATACGCTGGGACTCGGGGAGAGTAGAGGCGCGACTTAGCATCACGAGGGAAGTTTACTTCCACGCACAATAACAGCCATAACCAAGACCACGAAATGATGAGCCGACTACAGTAAAACAGAGTGGCACATCCCCTCCCCCCCACTTCCACCCACATACTCACGCAACGTTATTACCACTACCATCACCGACACCGCATCTCCATCATACTCTCCTTGTAACGTAGGTACGCGCGCACACGGACCACAAACACGCGCTTCAAACACAACGGGCAAGGTCGACACGAGGACGGCAAACAAGAGGCGCAAAAACGGACCCAAGTGACACACAGGCCCGCCAACACCACATATACGCAACTCCACCCTTCCCCAGCACGACTACACCACGTGCAGAAACCCCCCGATGTTCTACGATACGCCACGATTGGACATATGGCTATGGGAGTAGTAATTACAAGAGGAAGTGCCACCCATCAGAGAGAGTACAGCCATATCGATGAGGCTATAATAGTGTTAGTGCTACATGGGGTTCTGTACCCGTAGGCGCACGTTAATGGACTCGAAAAAAAAAACAGAGTGGCAAAGTGCGTATGTAAGCTTGAAGTACACCAACCTGCCCATCACGCGCTAGCACCTACTTCGAAGACAGGATAAGAACTAACTAGTCCTATGATGCCAGCGCAAAAGGGGAAACAGCAGAGTGAGAGAACCGAAAGAGGATAACCAAAAAATCACGAGAACCTACTGCTTCACCTTCGATTTAGATAGTATATGGGCCAGGGTCTCTCGGTGACGGTAGCTCCGGGAACTCTGGGCGTTTAACAGGAGGACACAGTTGCAACTCTTTTTCAGCTTCATAGCACGGCTTGAGACCTGCATTTGAACGATCAGCACTCCGTCCACACAAAAGCATCGAAACGACAGCATCGACTTACGTTGCGGACTAATAATCAGACAAAAGGATAAGGTGAATGCCAATCCGGCGATTGCAGTGCACGAAATCCAGATAGCATGCGGCTGAGTTGCCCCAGCAAACATAATCAAGGCAATGAGTAGAAATACCGGCACGCATGCCATCGACACGACGGACCCCCCGATGCGTTGAATAACGAGGAGAGACCCCCTCCTGCCGGTGTTGGTATCGATCGCGGACTCGGCTCGAGTGATGGATAACAAGAGCCGAATAGAGGACACCACACTGGCATTGGCATCAGCCCCGGGCCGCGAGTCTTTTCCAAGAAGCTGAATTATTTTAGAGATGGCGCCCATCCTGCGGAAGAGCGTGTTCATGCACTGGTCATCTTGGGAGAGATCACTGTCTTGTAGCTCCTCTATTTCGAGGCGTGCGCTGTCGCACTGGCTCTCAAGCTGAGCGGTAATGCGGTCTGGTAGCCGGATCACATATTGCAGCACAAGGGCCTGAATCACACCCGTGGTCACGCCTACAAGGTTGAGGGTGAGGCCAACGAAAATGAACCAGTTCATTGCAATGCCGAGGGCAGTGGAGTGTATGTTGTATATGAGGGATAATAACTGTGTTTGGACGCTTGCGATGAATGCGCCCTGTATGTGAGTGAGTGGTCAAGAGAAAACGTTGGTGTTGTATGCGGAGAGACGCACAACTGTGACAAGGGTATTAATAGTGTCAATAAGTGTCTTCCGGTCGTCATTATCGTTCTTGAGACGCTTCTTAGTCTCATCGACGGCAGGGTGGCGAAGCATATTGTCATATCTGGTAAGACGTGACTTTGCATCCTCAGGCTGAGAGAGGTCACGGTGATCAGTGGCGTCTTTGTCAACGGAACTCATACCACAGTCAATAGTGAATAGAGTTACGTATTGGTACCTCTACCCGAACATAGAGCATTCACGAGCACTTTTATATGTTCCAATCTCGCCTCTTCCGGCATTTTTTCTTCGGCCCTGAGGCCAATGGTACTAGTGAAGGGATGTGCAAAGCGCAGGCAGCATGGGAATGTTGAGGCTTTACTTGGTCATATCCGAGTCACAAAGGAAGACTTATCGCCCGAGCGCTCACTGTCAAGGCACATGCCTTGATGTGGCATATACCGTCTCCTATGCACATAATTTCCCAGATGACGGGAACAGGGTAGCGCTCAATTAGACCATATGGGAGAGGCATTTAGTAGTTGTGCCGCTGTAACCAGATAGTCCCTATTAGTACCGTGATGTTGGCCACGGTCCACCTTCTAGCGGACATGTGTCCTTGCGGGGAGAAGTCTAGGGCGGTATTGGTAATTCTGCATAAGTCTGAGGGCTTCTGCCTAAGTCATGCGGCGCGTTTACGTTACTGAATACCATTTGCCAGCAGCCACCCCGTTTTTTGATTAAATTTAAGAATTTTCCCAGTGCTCCTTGAGCGATGAAAAAGATTTTCAATTCTCTTGAAAGACGCACATACCGGGATTACCGTAGGCATAGCAGTATGACGACTCGGAGCTCAGTGAGAAGCAGAAGGTGTCCGAGTCCGAGTCGATGCAAATGGTACAGATTACAAGGTGATGTGAGACGCACGAAACATGGGATAGGCAGAGAGATCTAGAAGAGCAAAAGCACGATCAAAGCGGCATGAGGAAAGTTTGTTTCGAAACAACAGGATGAAGAACCATAACCAAGACAAGACAACGAGTAGCACAATTAATAACAGAATAGAGCTGCAATTTGAAAGTAGGTATGCGGGCTTGAGGTGCACCAGCCAATGCGCCACGCACGGGCACTTGCCTTGAAGATAGGACAAGTATAAACTAGTTCTAAGATGTCGGGGAAAGTCAGAACCAAGAGACGATAAACAAAAGCTTCACGAGCATTACGCACAACTTCAGCTTCGGTACCATCACAGTAGACTCAATGGCTTAGACATCCACGCTTTTCCCCCCTTGTTCCGGGAACGCTGGCAGTTCGACAGACGGACACTGTTGCAACATCTCTCCGACACGATCATACAAATCACGCTTTCGCTCTGTGTTTGAATAGATCAGCGCTCCGTACATACAAAAGCACCGAAATGACAGCTGTGGACTTACTGCGTTGATCAGTACTCGGAAAGATAGACAAGGTAAGCATGCACGCGGCGAGCGCAATGCATGTGATCCAGATGAAATGTGGTTGAGTTACGACAGCAAACAGAATCACGGTCACCAACAAACACAATATCCCACCTGCCAACATCACAACAGGTCCAAAGATACTATGAACGCTGAGGACCGTGAGCATTCCTCGGGGACCAAGAAAGCCCGCTAGGGAGGGTTGGGGTGGAGCGATGTCGGAGACAGACAAGAAATGAAAAGCGTCTGCCTCTCTAAGCAGCTGGATGGCACCGGAGACTGCCGTTATTCTGGCCTGGAGCGTGGCCATGCGGTGCTCATTGACTGAGGCGTTCTCGCGCCGTTGTGCTTGTGCCTCGCGGTGTGCGACGTCGAGTTGGGTCGCGAGCCAAACCGCAGTGCGGTCCGTGCGTCGGATCGCACGCCGCAATAAAAGAGCACGAACTATGCCTGTGCTCACACACACGAGGTCAAGGATGACACCAACGAATCCAAACCAGTTAATCGCCTCGAGGAGGGCGAATCGGGTGTCGGCATCGTATGAAATGGGTGTCAACGCTACTTGAACGCCTGCAATCAATGCGCCCTATTTGTGAGTGAGTGTCAAGAAAAGACGGTTACATTGACAATGTGACACGCACAACTATGGTGACGGAATTGACGGTGTCCAGGAGAACCTTCTTATTGTCGGACTCTTTCTCAAGGAGGTGTTTGACATCGCTGACAAAAGGGTTGCCAAGGAAAATTTCAATGGTGGTTAATGGGGACTCGTTTTGAAAACTCATAATACAGCACTAGATGGCAAATGGCGACGAACTGCCAGTGGTACAAGAGCTTGAAGATTGGCAGTTTTATACATCCACGACTCGGAGCATAGACAGGTCCCTTTGTACTATTAATAGTACATTAGTACGTTACGTGCGCAATATGATAATCTGCGTTTTGGGTGAATTGCAAGTGCATGGCGAGAACTGATAACTTGAAGCAAAAACTTTTGTATGTCAATCGATCAATCGATCAAGTGTGCAGGGATGTGATGTGTCAATAGATGACATCGATAACACTTCGATGCGCCCAAGGAGACCCGTGAGACTGGCACCGTGACTTTTCTGGCACGTGTCAAGCGCTCTGCCTTGTTTTCGCAGAAGCCATCAGATTCTAGTGTAACAGGACAACGCCTTGTGTAAACGCTATCTTGTGATATGAGAGATGTATCTTATTCATGATCAAATAAATGCTAATAGTAGGATCAAGTTTGCGCCCATGCGGGCGGCCCGTCATGACTTCACATAACACCACTACAGCAATAACTTAATATCTCTCGTTCGTGCGTAGCGAGTACCGATCTTGCTGGCTTTATTATCACACAGACTCCAAACTAGGATTCTGGGTGACAAGCAGCCAGGACATGTAACTGAAGAGAGGTTGTCAGTGCGTCAGCTTTGGATCTAACAAGGCAATCTTCCGGCTTTTGGCAGCCAAAGTATCACCGATTCACTGGCATGTGGATAATTCATTTAACGAGAACTTTGGACCACGTTACATTGGTCTAAATGGGGGAAGGGTCTAGCTGCAGTTGCATAGGACTCAATGAGAGAGGAAGAGGCACCTGGAGCTGTTGGGCCATAACCACTGGCATGTGACTCTAGTCAGTATGATTTTGCGTTTTCACTTGTGGCGGATGCGTGCGCCTGGTGACGGGGGAAGGTCACTGCACAAATCCACGGACTGATGCTGAGACGGTACTAAAGAAACCATGATATGAGGTGGTTCGTGGAACTTAGGGGCTGCTGCCGTGGCCTAGTAGGCTCTGCCAGGTGTCGGGAGATGTGTGGAGAGGTGATAAAGAATGATGGCGGGACTGCAACCCTTCTAGATCGGCTTCGGGTAAGGCTTCGAAGGCCCTAATGGCCTGTGAGATCAATTTGAGAGTGGAGACCATTTTCGGGAGTGTAGGTAAAACGTTTGATGTGGACATGATGGTGATAGAGGTGGAAGACGACTTGGGCGCCTGCGCGTCTTCCCGGATCATGGTGCTATGAACACCGAAGATCTTACAAACGGAGACTGCTGCAACGTTTCTTTGATACGATCGTAAGGAGCGGTACGTTTGTTCTCTGCACTTGAATATAGTTAGTCCACATACAAACGCCGGAACGATAGTGCATCGACTTACTACCCGCATTGTTACAGTAGTAAGTTAGGAACGATTGACAAGGTGAGCATGAGCATCATGGTTGTTGGTTCGAGGGTGCGTGCGAAGATAGACTATTTGAACAATAACTTCTATAATTTATGAGAGAAATCTGTTAACTAAATGTATACTGGCACACTCACACTTTACAGGCGCATTTGCAGCCCCCACCTCAATCCAGACCTTGCCACCACTACTATCACTGTCCTTTGCGCCCCTTGACACACACGACTTGCATAAGGAAGACCTGATCGAGCTTTAGAGGGACACTGCCCGTGCTGCAGAAAGAACCAATGCAATCCCGGCGCCAAGAATCGGTCAACCGTCACTTCTTTATCAGTTATCAGCCTCTGCGACGCGTTCCACGATTATGTAGCCATAGCCACCCAATTCATTAATGAACGATTTTATGCGGAATATGTCCAGGACTCCATGAACAACGAGACGATAAGCTAGACCTGCTCAATACTGACGTCCTTAGAGAGACGTAGAGGGTCCAGGATGATGCGAGACGCAAGACATGAGATAGGCAGAGTGTTTCAGGAGAGTAAAGGCACGACTTGAGCGGCATGCGGAAGGTTTGTTTCGAGTACAACAGGTTGAGAAACCGTAACCAAGATCACATGATCGATCGTGAGCGGGACAGTAACGGAATAGAGCAGTAGAGTGGGTATTGTACACGATACACCAGCGCTGGCACCTCCCATAACGAGAGGATAAACGCCGACTAGTTCTAAGACGCAAAAAGAGAAGCACCTGGTCAGAGAATCGAGAGATAAACAAGAATTCACATATTACGCACCGCTTCAGCTTGTGCAATATATGGGCTTAAGTACCTGGGCTTCTCTCCTGTGGATCCAGGGATGCTGGGAGTTCGATAGGCGGACACTGTTGCAACTTTTGTTCGACGAGATCGTACAAAGGAGGCTGTCCCACTATGTTCGAATCGATCACTGTTCAGCTAGAACAATAGGATCTAAATGACGGTTGTTCACTTACTGCGCGGATTGGAAGTCTGAAAAGCCGACAAGGTGTTGATGCACATGGCGATTACAGTGCATGAGACCCAAACGACACGAGGCTGAGTTGCCCCAGCAAACGTGATCACGCTCAGGAGCAAACACAGCATCCCGCCTGACAGCGAGGAAACTGGCACCGAGATGCTTCGAACACTGCGATGCGCAATAGCTTCCCGGACGAAGCTAATAAAACGTTCTTGGAGGTGTAGTGGGTCGATGCGGGTCGTCGCCGCCGTGACGGTTTGTAGAAGAGTGTGAACGATATGAAAAGGATCCGCCCTTCTAAGCAGTCGTATGACGTCGGAGACGGCCCCCATCCTTGAGTAGAGCGTGAGTACACGGGGGTCATCGGCTGAGATGCTCTCATTCCCGTGTGCTCGTAACTCAGCTAACTCACGGTGTGCACTGTCAAGCTGGCTGGTAAGCTGAACGGCAATGCGGTCCGTACGCCGGATCGCATGCTGCAATCGAAGGGCATGCTCCACGCCTGTGCTCACGCCTACGAGGTCGAGGGTGAGACCGACAAAGCTGAACAAGTTAATCGCCTTGTAGGTGGCCGTACGGGGACCATTGTATGTAATTATTATAAACTGTGCTTGAACGCCTGCGATAAATGCGCCCTGTATGTGACTGAGTGTCGAGACAAGATGTTGTCGATGTGGGGTGATACATACAACGGCGATGAATGCATTGATGGTGTCGAGAAGAGCTTTGTTACTGTCGGTCTCTTTCTGAAGGCGCTCCTTGGTATTGCTGACCGCGGGGTCGTCAAAGAAATTTTGAACGGAGGTCAACGGGGACGTGGAATCAGCACCACGGGTTGCTTCGTTGGGGAAACTCATGCTGGAGTTCTACAGCACTAGATAGCTAAAGGGATGGACTGACACTGGAACCTTGGGGCTTGAAAAAAGCTCGAAAGATTGTACTCCACCGTGACAAGCACTGGCGTCTGAACAGATCCAAACTCTTAACTATATTTATCTCTTCCTCATGGCGTTAAGTGTGAGATATGATACCGCATTTGGGTAAATTGTAGAAGCTCTGCATTTGAGCGATCTAGGTAGGTTGGTTGCCAAACAATTAATCCCTGAATTGCTGTTTTGCAGATAAGTTACCAAGAAGCAATGAAACTCCGACACACATTTCCTTTTCTGACATGTTCCAAGTGGTCGCATATACGCACTGTACTGTACAATATTTGTGGATCCGATAAATGCCAGTAATATCAAATTCACACCACATGAGTGTGCCACAGTGATACCCCTTGTCCGTGGAATAGTGAGTACTGATTTGACTTCATCGTCATCCGTATGAGTGAATGCCACTGTGAAGCAAAGTAGTACCCGCCCCTCATATAAAGACAGCTTGGATGCCTGGGCCCCTTCCCGGTGCCATGAACACTGGTGATCTGACAGGAGGACATCGCTCCAACGTTTCTTCCACACGATCATACAGGGCCGTACGTTTCCGCTCTGCACGTGAATCTGTTAATGCCCATCCACATACGAGCGCAAGAACGACAGTGCATCGACTTACTGCCCGTATTGTTAGCAGGAACTATTGACAAGGCGAGCATGGCCGCCGTGATCGAAGTGCACGAGATCCAGACGAATCGTGGCTGCGATTTCGAGGCGAAGAGAATCACGCTTATGAGCAAGCATAGTGCCCCACCCGCAAGCGCCGCCACCGGGACATGGCCGAGACCATGAACATTTACATTGACAAGCGAGAGGATGGATCCCCTCACGAACCCGCGAAACGACATTAGAGGGTGCCTGTGTGGTGGCGTGCCGAGCGCGCTGAGCGCCGCTGTGGCCGCCGCCTCGATCTCGCCGCTATCCTCCGCGGAAGCTTTCTCGCCAGCGTGCCCATTGCCGACGTCGAACTTGGCATCCTCGGCGAGGAGCGAGACGGCATGCGAAATGGCATGTACAGTGTCAGTGAGGAGCTTGTGTGCGCGTGGGTCAATGACAGACCGATCTGTTGCAACTGCGTATTGAAGCTGCAGCTCGCGCAGCTGGTGACGCGCACCGTCGATCTGGCTGGCCAAGTGCGCTGTGAGGCGGTGGGCGCGCCGGATTGTTTGCTGCAGGAAGAGCGCGCGCCCCACGCCTGCGCTCGTGCCGATGATGTCGAGCGTGAGACCGAAAAAGCTAAACCAGCTGGTGGCTTTGCCGAGTGAAGTGTCGGTGGTGCCGCTTGTGACGATGACCAGTTGCGTCTGGACGCCTGCGATGAATGCGCCCTAAGGTATAAGTTTTACTGTATGAGTAAGTATGTCGAGGAAAGAGAGAGAGAGACGTACAACTGCTATGAGGGCATTGATGGTGTCGAGAAGGGCCTTGTTCCCATCTGTCTCTTTCTGGAAGTGAGGGATGGGTGTCTTAGCCTCGAGCTCGTCAAGGAAAGTGACAATGGAGGCGAGTTGATCGACGCCGGTCTGAGATGACGGCCGCGGAGTGTGCTGGTTGGTGTCATTGGCCATACCTGCAGGGTTCACAATAACTGCAGTTCGGACCTCACTGTATCCCCCCAACATACTTATGTGTTGGATATATAAAATCACGTTATTTATTCAAGACCAACCCTGAGTGCGACATTACTCCGTGGATGTTCAATTGAATTGGAAACCTTAACTCCGTACATCCTCAGATATCCGGCGTATATTGTTTACCCAGAATGACAGTCTGAGTCAGCAGAACCTGTAATTCCTCATTGTTTATGAAGTATAGACCCTATGTACCAAAATTCAGAGTAATTGGGACAGTATCAGAGGAGTCCCATTTTTCAACATTTGTAACACATCATCATGCCTGCTTTGCCAGCAGAGCTATTATTTCATATCTCTCCACAACACAGGCCTTGGTCATCATTCACGTGATCGTATTGATGTCGAACTGTTACTCTTGACTCCACATCACATTATATAAGCGAATCAGTTGTTTCATTTGCATCACTTGCTGCCACCAGGAGGACCATGGCATGGCTATCAACAACCCACATGAATGTCCGTAATGAACACTGACCGGTGGCTTATCTGAGCTGTTGGCTTCCCTTCTTTTTAACTAAGTAACTAAGATCTGCAATACTTCTACAATGCCTCCTGTTTATCACATGCAGAGGATTATGAGTCTCATATTAAGGCAGCTACACAGCATCAAAGATTTTTACTAGCTCTCTTACATGTACAAAAGGAAAGATGATCTCATTACTATAGCTAGTGCTCTTACTATACCTACAAAAGGGACTGTTACTGAATTATGTTTTACTCAAATCAAGCAGCACCTGGAAGGCAATCCTAGCCTTGCCCAAAATGCATGCTTTGCTGGTCTTTTTGGTTGCCATCATCCACAGTCACAGGTATTTTATTTGCACACTCTTTCTAGGCCATGAAAATCTACTATACCATCAATTAATGGCCCCACTTCCACCACAATCCCCCTCTACAGCATACATAATTAATTAGTCGGAATTTGAATTCCTTCTGAGTTCAAAATGGCAGGTTATGACGATATATGTGACAAGGGCCACCCTGACAACTTCTGGGTAAACGATAAGTATGTGGGATATGCACTTAGTTACAGAGATATGTACGCACTAAGTAGCTCGAATGTATTATACAAATGCGTGTTGTGGCCGCCTCGGACTAGTGTGTGAGAATACCGTGTGAGAATACATACAAAATCGAAACGCGCACATCCAATTACAAAATACAAAAACGCGTGTTTCACGTGAGTGATCACATAACCCACGGTCCAGGGGCATTGACTAACCCGCGGACTGTAATAATTCCAAAAAAAAACTGGCACATATAGATTCTATATATCAATTGCCAACTGCCAACTGACAGTGAAAGATGTAGAAGACGAACTGCTCGCTCAGGCGCTTACCGGATCAGGCCTTGATGTGATACATTCCATCTTCCACTGCATGCGCATCATGATAGTCTCCCAGCTAGGGAATCACTGAATCGAAGGTATGGCAGAGTCGTGGTCAACTAGAGCGTCGGACAAGATTGGAGAGACGTTTAGGAGTTGATCTGCTGTAATCGAGTGGCCGCCAGTACCGTGATGTTGCCTCTCGTGGTTTGCCTTTCCACGGACACGTGTACTCGCGAGGAGAAATCCAGGGCGCTGCACAACTCCGGGAGTTTCCGCCTGCAGTTGCGCGGCGTGTTCACAGCCACGATGCTATATAGCGCTAGGGCATGCACCTTTTAGAGTTTAACCCCTCTTAACCCATACCCACCTGGACGGACCAAGGTTTAGGTTGTTGGTTTGAGGAGACGTGCGAAGATAGACTATTATTTGAACGATAACTTCCATAATTTATGAGAGAAATCCGTTAACTAAATGTACAGTGACATTGGCACACTCACACTTTACAGGCACATTTGCAGCCCCCACCTCAATCGAGGCCTTGCCACCGCCACCATCACTGCCCTTTGCGTCCCTTGACACACACGACTTGTATAAGGAAGACCTGATCGAGCTTCAGAGGGGTTAATTGGCGGCACTGCCCGTGCTGCAGACAGAGCCAATGCAATCAAGGCGTCAAGGATCGGTCAACCGTCACTTCTTTATCAGCCCCTGCGACGCATTCCACGATTATGTAGCCATAGCCACCCCAATTCATTAATGAACGATTTTATGCCGAATGTGCCCAGGACTCCCTGAATAACGAGACGATAAGCTAGACCTGCTCAATACTGACGTCCTTAGAGAGATGCAGAGGGTCCAGGATGAGGCGAGACGCAAGACATGAGATAGGCAGAGTGTTTCAGGAGAGTAAGGGCACGACTTAAGCGGCATGCGGGAGGTTCGTTTCGAAAACAGGTTGAGAAACCATAACCAAGATCACACGATCGATCGTGAGCGGGACAATAACGGAATGGAGCAGCAAAGTAGGTATTGTACACGATACACCAGCGCTAGCACCTCCCATTAAGAGAGGATAAACGCCGACTAGTTCTAAGACGCAAAAAGAGAGGCACCTGGTCAGAGAATTGAGAGAGGAACATGAACATGAATTCACATCTTACGCACCGCTTCAGCTTGGGTAATATATGGCTTAAGTGCCTGGGCTTCTCTCCTGTGGACCCAGGGATGCTAGGAGTTTGATAGGCGGACACTGTTGCAACTTTTCTTCGACACGATCGTACAAAGCACCCTTTCGCACTGCGTTCGAATCGATCACCGTTCAGCTAGAACAATAGGACCTTAATGACGTTATTCACTTACTGTGCGGTTCAACATTCAGAAAATCCGACAAGGTGAATATGCACGTAGCGATTACAGTGCATGAGATCCAAATGAAATGGGGCTGAGATGCCCCAGCAAACATGATCACGCTCAGGAGCAAACACCCCCTCCCGTTTGTCAGCGAGAAGACTGACCCCGTGACGCTTCGACGACTGGGAAGCGCAATAAACCCCCGGACGAGGGCAATAAAATATGCTGGGCCATTGCCAAGGCCGTGGGCGTAGTGTCGAAAAGCGTGAACGAATTCAACCATGGGAGGAAAAAGATCCGCATTGCTAAGCAGTTCTATGACGTCGGAGACGGCCCTCACCCTTGCGCCGAGCGTGAGCACGCCGGAGTCATTGGCTGAGATATTCTCATTCGAGCGTGCTCGTAACTCAACTACCTCACGGCGTGCACAGTCAAGCTGGCTGGCAAGCCGAACGGCAATGCGGTCCGTACGCCGGGTCGCACGCTGCAATCGAATGGTTTGCCTCATGCCTTCGCTCACGCCTACGAGGTTGAGGGTGAGACCAACAAAGCTGAACCAGTTAATCGCCTTGTAGAGGGCCGTACGGGGACTGTTGTATGTAACAGCTATAAACTGTGCTTGAACGCCTGCGATAAATGCGGCCTGTATGTGACTGAGTGTCAAGACAAGATCATGTTGTCGATGTGGGGTGATACATACAACGGTGATGTGTGCATTGATGGTGTCGAGACGAGCTTTGTTATTGTCGGTCACTTTCTGAAGGTACTCCTTGGCATGGCTGACCACGGGGTCGTCAAAGAAATTTTCAGCGGAGGTCAACGGGGAGGTGGAATCAGCACCACGGGTCGCCTCGTTGGAGAAACTCATACTGGAGGTCTACAGCACTAGATAGAGATGGACTGACACTGGAACCTTGGGGCTTGTACTCCACCGTGAACTGGCGTCTGAACAGATCCAAACTCTTAACTGTATTCATCTCTTCCCTGGCGTTACGTGTGAGATATGATATCGCATTTGGGTAAATTGTAGAAGCTCTGCATTTGAGCGATTCTAGGTTGATTGCCAAACAATTAATCCTGAACTGCTGTTTTGCAGATAAGTTAGCAAGAAACTGATGCATATCAAGCGCGCAGTACGTGAAACAATGAAACTCCGACACAGTTTCCTTTTCTGGCATGTTCCAAGTCGCATAATATCCGTATATGCCAGTAATATCAAATCCACGCCGCATGAGTGTGCTACAGCGATATCCCTATCCGTGAATCCCACCGTGAAGCAAAGTAGTACCCGCCCCTCATATAAAGACAGCTTGGGTGCCTGGGCCCCTTCCCGGTGCCATGAACACTGGTGGTCTGACAGGAGGACATCGCTCCAACGTTTCTTCCACACGATCATACAGGGCCGTACGTTTCCGCTCTGCGCTTGAATCTGTTAATGCCCATCCACATACGAGCGCAAGAACGACAGTGCATCGACTTACTGCCCGTATTGTTAGCAGGAACTATTGACAAGGCGAGCATGGCCGCCGTGATCGAAGTGCACGAGATCCAGACGAATCGTGGCTGCGATTCCGAGGCGAAGAGAATCACGCTTATGAGCAAGCAGAGTGCCCCACCCCCAAGCGCCGCCACCGGGACATGGCCGAGACCATGAACATTTACATTGACAAGCGAGAGGATGGATCCCCTCACGAACCCGCGAAACGACATTAGAGGGTGCCTGTGTGGTGGCGTGCCGAGCGCGTTGAGCGCCGCTGTGGCCGCCGCCTCGATCTCGCCGATATCCTCCGCGGAAGCTTTCTCGCCAGCGTGCCCATTGCCGACGTCGAACTTGGCATCCTCGGCGAGGAGCGAGACGGCATGCGAAATGGCATGCACCGTGTCAGTGAGGAGCTTGTGTGCGTGTGGGTCAACAACGGCAGACCGATCTGTTGCAACTGCGCATTGAAGCTGCAGCTCGCGCAGCTGGTGACGCGCGCCGTCGATCTGGCCGGCCAACTGTGCTGTGAGGCGGTGGGCGCGCCGGATTGTGTGCTGCAGGAGGAGCGCGCGCCCCACGCCTGCGCTCGTGCCGATGAGGTCGAGCGTGAGACCGAAAAAGCCAAACCAGCTGGTCGCTTTGCCGAGTGCAGTGTCGGTGGTGCCACTTGTGACGATGACCAGTTGTGTCTGGACGCCTGCGATGAATGCGCCCTAGGGTATAAATGTTATTGTATGAGTGAGTACGTCGGGGAAAGAGAGAGAGAGACGTACAACTGCTATGAGGGCATTGATGGTGTCGAGAAGGGCCTTGTTCCCGGCTGTCTCTTTCTGAAAGTGAGGGATGGGTGTCTTGGCCTCGAGCTCGTCAAGGAAAGTGGCAATAGGGGCGAGTTGATCGATGCCGGTCTGAGATGACGGCCGCGGAGTGTGTTGGTTGGTGTCATTGGCCACTTCGCCCCGAGAAGTCATTCTTGCCACGTTTTGCCTACCTGCAGGGTTCACAATAACCGCAATTCGGACCTCACTGTGGATTCCCCCAACGTACTTATGTGCTGGATACGCAAAATCACGTTATTTATTCGAGGCCGGGGACCCTGAGTGTGACATTATTGGACACCGTTGATGTTCAATTGAATTGATTGATTGGAAACCTTATGAGTCACTGGCCCACATATCACGATAGTTGGCGCTGGGCAGTCAAACTGCTGTCAAAGGCAAGCACTCAGGCTGTGGACGCTCATTGTTGTCACTTGAACGAAAGCTCTGTTGACGCTGTGCAAAAATTGAAATGTTCATTATACCACCGCCCGCAGCCTATGACTCTGCCGTCGAGCTACTTGTTGTACAACGGCCGGCTATAGCCGAGGAACTCCGCACATTCTCAGATATCCGGCGTAAGTCATGTGGGACATGCACTTAGTTACGGAGATATGTACGCACTAAGTAACTCGAATGTATTATACAAATGTGTGTTGTGTCCGCCTCGGACTATTGTGTGAGAATACCGTGTGAGAATACATACAAAATCCAAACGCGCACATCCATCCTCTTCCTGCCAGACGCCAGAGAAAAAAAGGTAGACATCTCATCCACGAACTATGTATCGTGCACTACCCCTGGTCGCGAACACGACACCCATGCATACCACATCATCGTCTGCAGCTGCAGCACGTCCTCCTTCCACATCCGCTCAAGGTTCTGAGCGCGAAACTCCTCTGTCAAGCGTGCGCAGCGCTCAATGTTCTCTGGGCTAACAAAGTCTACTGCCACCTTGATGCAGTCGGATAGGTTGCACACCTATGGAAAAAAGGCCATGGTCAGCGATGTCTTCTACAGCTATCCACGCGGTAGCTTCTGCTGCACATACTTGGTGTGCGCACCCAGCCGGGATGAATACCGCTTCGCCCTGCCTTTGGATCACCTGATGACTCCTCACACCTGTCTTAGCATAAAGCTCGGCGCGCATGTGCTTGTCGAGGTAGAATTGTTGTGAGTGAATTGGATCGAGGCCATTAGCCAGCTTGAAGCGATCGTTCAAGAACTTCCTTATTGCGGGTGCGTCCTCTGCACGGAATAGGTCCCACCGTGCACCGCCGGGTGTACCGTCCGCACATGGTTCTGCATGTACCATCATGTTCACCGCGTCCGCCATGTCCATATGAAGCCGAGTTGTGCCTTTGGAACCTTCGATATCCAACGTGGCAAACGCGTTGTACATTTTTGGACCTACACGCCCCAAAATTAGCCTTCACGTTCACCAAAAAGAAGCGGCGGAGCATACCGAGGTCGGGTCCAACAGCATTTGAAGGAAAATGTGATGCAATGTTAAGCACGCCGTCGCGGCGACAGTAACTCGGAATCGGCACAGCGCGGGCGAAATCTTCAAAAAGTTCTGGAAACGCACTCTTGAAATCTGTCGATGGCGGCCAATCCTTCAACTTCCATACGCGGGAGTCGTCTCGTTCATTGTATTTGCCGAACATGGCAAAAAACCAACCAACTGTTACTTCTCGTTTGGCCTCCGTTACGCAATCCACGACCATGCAACCATGATCAGAGTATTTCTCGATGAAATACTGCGGCGTCCACTTTATATGGAATTTGTCCAGGACTCCCTTAACAACGAGTGGGCGACCCTCAGCCCAAACTTGTCGAAAAGTCTCCTCGGTGAGAGTCGAGTCACTGAATGTTACCGTTGGATGAAATGGAATGTCATCTTCGGGAGTGATGTGTTTCGTGGATAAAGCGGGCGACTTCGACTTTAGTCTTTGGGTATCACGAGATAACTCAGATGCGGAAGTAGATGGGGAGATAGGGAGGAGGGGACTAGACACAGGCTCGGAGGTAGATGATGTAGTAGCTTCTTCGATATCATGAGGAGTGTTCTCAATCCGAACCAGGGGTATGGCATCGTCTGTCAACAGTGGTGTTACTGTGGGAACGCGCTGGTTTGGTGATGAAGGCTCCGGGGTTGGTGGTGAGGAAACTGATGACTTTGCTTCTTTATGTAATGGCGATTGTCCAGTACCGGGAAGATGGGGAAGTGCAGCGACGACGGAAGCAAGTAGGTCGAGATTTGCTAATGAGCTGCTCGCATTTGGTGTTGTGTTGCATGATTCAGGGATGCTGGTTGGTGGGGTCTGCTCTCTTGAAGGATCTACTTGCTTGTTGTCGTTCAAGATGTCGGCCATCTCCTTGACAGCTGCTCGAAGCTCTGGCTCTTCAAAACGCGAGATAGGAAAAAACTGTTGAAAAGTATGGCTCTCGCGGGGGACGCATGCGATAAGACGTCTCTCAGGATCACGCCGATCCTTTGATGCGCCCGTGGAGGTCAAGTTGGGAGGGATTGAAGACAGCTTCGCATAACAATCCGCGCATGCCTCACGTCCACATAGACGACACATCCATGACAAAGAAAATAGTGACGTCAAACAAGTATCTGACGTATTCGGTCGGTAATTTGTCCGAAAAACAGACGTTGAAGCACCTCACCGCATGTTGCACGGACATCGACCTCGCGGGGTCTGCAGACGATATCCTTCTGTTCCAGATGTTTAATTTCTTTTTGTAGTACTGGAAGAAGCCCTGTCGCTATTGCCCGCTGATCCGCGAAGTCAGCGATGCGGAGAAGAAGGCATAAACACACCACCGACCTTGATGGTGTCAATATGTCCTTGCCGTAGGTCAGAATTCCATGACTGAGGAAAAACAACCCGCTCAGACGTCCCAGCAGGCTTGCTTTTGAAACCTATACCACAACATGCTCCGGCAGCATCGCGAATAATGAAACGAATATCGCGGAACCGACAGGTGTCCATCCCATTACGACGGGAGCACGATGTACACCGCGAGAGTTTGGCATCTTTATAAGCCGTAGCAAGACAAAACTTCTCTTGCATCTGAAATACTAGCCCTTGGCCTAGGACGCCGCAGCTGTCTGTGAGGCCGCCACAAGCACCATGTTAAGTAGAGTTGACTTACCTGATGACGGAGCGTCCGTCGAATCAGATTTGATACGCTTTGAGGAGGATGCCCCTTCTGCTTCAAAAGTGGCGGATCTAGGACGTTTCTTGTTCCTGCTTTTAGCGACAGGCATTGTCGAGGAGGAGGAGGGAGCGTGAGTGCGTTACGGGAATGAGAGCGGCGCCCGATGAGAGGACAGTCCGCGCTCCCGCTTACTGCGGAGGTAGCGGGCCGTTCTGCCGTTCTAGAACATGTGACCATCTCAGTCCACACTGGCAGGTTCACCACAGTCTATCATATCATGGCTGGTACCCTCACGGAATATCTCAACTCACAACAGGAGCTCGAGAAGGAGGCTGCTTTGGCCCTTCCATACTCGTTCTCTCGCTGCACTTACTCCCTCGGGTACATTCGCCAGGCTGTCTACCTTTGCATAACTTGTGCTTCACCCCGCGGCATCTGCTCATCCTGTTCTATCGCCTGTCACACGGACCACGAACAACTCGAGCTGTTTCCAAAGCGCCGTTTTCGTTGTGACTGTCCGACCAGTGTCCTTTCACAACCGTGTTCGCTTCATAAGCAACAGGAAGCACCGAATGAGGAAAACCGGTATGGCCAAAACTTCGATAGCAAGTTCTGCCGTTGTGGGCGACCGTATGATGCCAAGTTGGAACGGGAGACCATGATACAGTGTCTCGCATGTGAGGTGCGCTTATTCAAGTCTTAACCGTATCTTTTACCCACAGATTTTATAGGACTGGTTTCACGAATCCTGCTTGAATCTGCGTACTCGTCCACCCTCCCGTTTTCCATCACCAGACTTCCCTGAAGAACAGAATCCCGTCGCGGAAGTAGAGCAGGACAGTGTTTCCCTCTCAGACGCGTCCTCCTCGGGCCTACCACCTTCCTTGATAACGGGGGGCGATTATGATGCCCTTGTTTGTAAATCGTGTGTCTCGCAAATACCTGTCTTACAGGCCTGGGCTGGGACACCAGGTGTCGTCATGGTCGTGCGTGAAAGTTCTGATTCCTCATGGAAGGTCATCGGCGCACTCGAAGATGATAGACAAGGAGTAGAGGACAACGTAACCCCCGCCCGCATCGAAGACTCGGACTCGGAGCACATACACGCACCTACAAAATCTGTATCCGAAGGTACTTGCATCTCTCACCCGCACGCCGACATCCTCCCGGGAGCAAAGCGAAGCTTATTCACTTCTTCCTCATCTGCTGATGGCCCGAGCGTTAAACGCTTGCGGACATCTGGGGCGCCTTCAGAACATCCTGAGGGTGTTTGCCTAGCACCAACTCGTGATGCATTTGCCCAGGCAATTTTCGCCCAGGACGGCACGCGGACACTGGGTGAAGGTGACATCTTCCTTTCAGGAGACTGGCGCAAGCGATGGTGTCTGTGTGACGCGTGCCTACCGGAGTTACGGAAGAATTCATATCTTCTAGAGGAAGAAGAGACCTATGAACCACCGGAAGATCCAGATTCACGTAAGCTCTAACTAGCAATGAATATAGGACGTGCGACTTACAGTTCTGTAGAGTTATCATTGGAAGAGCTCGGACTCCGTGCTCTCGATCGCATACCACGCGACCGTGCGCTCGATGGCATCCGCGCTTTTAACAATATGAGGTATGCTGGTGACTTCATTCGTTTGGACACAAGATGCGACTATTTCCTAGGGATGACCTCAAGAACTTCCTCAGGCCGTTCGCCCAGGAAGGCAGAGAAGTCGCAGAGCTGGATGTCCGCAGATTCTTCGAAGCACGCGCAGACGCTGCACGTATTGGACAGAAGCAATGATGGCCACTTTCGTGATTGTCGCTGCATATCAGTTGGTGAGTGCCATCTCGAGTTGGTTGTGCTGTTGAATGAACGCGCAAAAGAGGTCTATAAAAGCCAAGACCATCACTTGATGGTGCCCTGAATTTAAGTATACAGTATGCACGGTCCCCACCAATTGACCTTAATTCCAGGTCCGCACCCTCTGCATCATTGAAAAGCTCGTCGTTATATCCCAGATGTACTCCAGCTCCGTGTACTGTAATGAATTTATGTCTATCCTGAGCTAGTTTCGCCTCTCTGCTAGAAAGTACATGACTAGTTGATCCTGTATGAAGCGCATAGTATGGTTTGGTTAGTTTTGTTTTGTTGCTAGGTTGGCCCTGAACCTAACCCCAAGTGGACGACCTCCAAGGCTCAGGGACTTCCTGGTAAATCAGGTCCAATTGCGGCCCCGCGTGGAACAGGCACAGCTACAATGACAGTATCCCCGGAAGTTGCATTCATTCAATTCATGACTACAGTGACTCGCACAGACCAAACAACTCGCACGCAACATCTTGTAATTCGACCATAAGTAACACTCTGCCCCTCATCTGAGCTACGATCACCAGGATGCTAGAAGCAATGTAGTAATATGAAGGAAGTAAATTCGGCGTCTTGATAGCACTAAAAAGCGGGAAGGCGACGCCGCATTGTTTTTCCCTGCTTGCCCCACAGATCTCTCCACTCGTCCCTTTTCCCTAACTCCAGTGCCCTTTCTGCCACGAAACGGCATGCGTATCTCGCCGCTCTCTCGACAGAAACGCCTTCGAGAATCCAGTCTAAGACCAAATCTGTTACGTATATCTCGTACTGCTCGCGCTCGGGTGTTGGGCCGCACTGGTGCACATCCAGGTGTCTCTTGAAGTCTTCCTTACGACATCCCCTCCAGGAGCAAGGGGGGTATGGGCAGTATATCCAACAAGGAAGATGGTGCGATAGCATGTGCCGACGTAATTCCTGCTTTCGTCTGCAAAGGACTTTGCACTCGGGACAGGGTAGAGGCTGGGGTTTGGTAGTGTAGACGGGGAGCATCTGCATGCGATGTCCACAAGATGTATCAACTATAGGTGCCCAAATCTTAGACTAGAACTACCTCACCTGGTGCGAGTAGGGGCCAGAGAAATTACCAGCAGCAGGAGAGTTGCCAGTGAGTGTGTCATCCATGGGGATGCCTTTTTTACTACTAATACCCCTAAGAGCCCACTTATATACACACTCAACGGGAGTCGTAACGTTATCCGGAGCTTTCCTGTTGTCGTTCTAAGCACTGAGTTGATACCTCATTAATAAGTTTGTAAGTTATACTGTATCTACTAGGCTATGAGGAAAAGCTGTGCGTGAATGGTATCTAAAATGGAGGACCCAAGTACCGTGCGATTGGTTCTAGGCTCATATATTTCATTTGTCCATATTCGTGCTAGAGCACCTCAGCTGAAATTAAAGGGCAGCTTGCAGTACGGAATGGTACGGCCTCATGACGCATGACGCGATATCATGGTGCGAATTCAGCTCGGGAAAAAACAACAAGGGTGCTCACATTGAACAGATAACGGTACAATTTCTCTCTGTGATGTCTACTTGGGGGGCAGATTTTTTGCGTAGCCGAGAGGGCACCTAACACGAAGGGGGGCGTCCATGTTCAGGCAGTTCCATTGGGGAAATCCAAATGCAATAACCTGTATTTGGTAGCTCAAGATACATCGTCGACTGCGCAGCCTGAGGGGGGAGAACGGCTTGCGTTGAGACAATCACGCCTCGATCTTCATGAAGATGCTATCGGTAGCCGGCCAGGGTCGGCCCGAGAAGGTCGGCGACTAGTGCTGACACTTGTTTCCGGCTACCAAACAAATCGGCCGCGCTTAAGTTACCGAGTTGACCAAGTGCCAGCTCCCACGCCACCGTTTCCGGCAATTTCCTTTTATAGTCCAAGTACTACGAATCAGCTGGTGGTCCGATCTCTGTCCGATCTTTGGGCAGAAGACGTCCCCACCAAACAATTGTATATAAGGAAATATTTGGAGACAAAATATTCCACTTTTAAACTTGTTGGTTAAAATTTTCGGCAATGTCCACGACTATGTCGCGTTTTTTTAGCTTAGCGGATAGGGACCTGGCGTCCTGGGACCACATACCACCGGGAAATGCAAATGCAATTAATCATACGAGGGACTGCTTTGGTTTTGCGAGCCGTTGCGTTGACGGTTCTCTGTCCCAGCATACATCGACATTCATGGCACTGCGAGCAATCAAGATTCGTCCCGTGTATTGAAGTCTCCCCCTTGTGAGTTCTTTAACCACTTAACCACTCCCCCACTCTGTCTCCGCCAGTGGTTATACAAGCTATGGCCATCTCCCAGCCCACACCCATCACATGTCTTCATTCCCCCGGCGGCGCTCATAAAAGCGCGGGCGCAAGATTTACTAGTATGCACATGTACTATTCCATGCTGGCCCGTTGATGGTTGACATTTGACGAACAGGTTTCTCTATCTGCAACAAGGGTCCTCAACAGCAATGCTGACCATGTCTTTGTTTGAAATTCAAATTCAGGTGAGCATTAGTAGCTGGCGCACCAAAAGGACTCTTATCCGATGTGGCTGATCCAACTTTGAAAGGAGGAAAGAATTCAGGGTCCCAAGAAGCGTTAATCGCCTCCATCACAGGGCAGAGAAAATTTGTCAAAATGAACATTCAAGTACATGTCAGGCCACACCGCTGGCATCCAGGTCGACTCTCTTTGAGCATGCGCTCTTTAATACGCAGGTTACAACCGCATCCAGAAAAACAACAACTCCCATCAAGTACTGTATGGAGGCGCCCTCAGCAACAGAGACGGCTGGGGAAAGGGGTAGGATGATATGATGGACTCAAAAAAACGGAGTTCGAAATCGATTCGAGTTGAAAAAAAGTGACTGCCATGATTAGCATGACTCACTATCGCTCTCATTTCGTTACCGTGACTGGATGCAATAGGGGTTATTAGTAAGAAGCACTTACGGACTGGAATAAATGGAAAGAATTGACCTAGTTTGCAGCGTGAGCTTTCATCGAGATACTCGCTGTTCCGTGCCAATGGCCTATTAATAGTGTACACCAGCACATAACGACGGGACTTGGAACTGAGTTGGAAGTGACTTGTAATGTTAGATTCCTTGTAAGTCCTTCAGTCTGGAATCAGGGTTGTCACCAAGTACTTATGGGCTTAGTCCATTAGCATTGGCGAGGCATGGATCGACCAGAGTGGGACAGTAACCGACCAGTTGCATCAGGCGGTAGTTTTTTAAAAAAAATCAGAGTTTGTATTCCGCTACATGTGGCAAGGGAAAAAACGCGGTCCCCGTGTGTTACGAGATTAAAGAGGCAGGGGGATGTATGTACGGTGAACAGTATTTCTCGATGTCAAGTGGCTGTGGAGTACAGTAAACAAATTATGGAGTGGCATCGGGCGGTTCCGACCGCGTCGGGACTGGAAGTTTACATAAGCAAAGCCTCTTCCACTTTTTGGGGATCGTAGATCGTGTCATCTCCCCTGTCTGTCCCATTTCAAGGCCCGTTTCTCATCATATAGAGCGGAGCAGGGCTCAAAACCGGTGGTATTTTCATCGCGCGACGTATCTTTTGTATCTGAGTTGGGGTCCACCACCCAAGCCATCTATTAATAATCAGCACTAGTCGGCCTTTTATCATCAGTCCTTGCCCGTCACCGTTTGTCAGTTTGGCTCGTGGCGCTTGGGCGATGACTACCATGTCCATGTCAGACTCTGAGGGTCCTGACCCGATCTTGCTTACCCTCTTCGCCAATCGCTTTATGAGCGTTGCAGAGGCTATGGGGCGCTCATTGCAGCAGACTTCCATCAGCACGAACATAAAAGAACGCCTGGACTTTTCCTGCGCTTTGTTTGCCCCAGATGGCGATCTTGTAGCCAATGCCCCTTTCATTCCAATACATTTGGGCTCCATGAGCTTGTTCGTCTAGTCTTTTATCCCCATTGTCTTGGTCTTATTTGAAGTTGCTAGTGCCGTCAAGTATCAAATGAAACTTCATGGAGACGATCTCAAGGAAGGGGATGTTTTGATGACCAATTCACCCCATGCAGGAGGATCGCAAGTGCCCTCAATTTATCTCCTCTGCCTGTTGATGACAGGTTCTTTTACTATAGACATCTCCCAGACATCACTATTATCAGTCCCGTGTTTGACCCACAATCCAGAAAAATCATTTTCTTTACGGCTTCACGTGGCCATCACGCCGACATTGGTGGCATTTTGCCCGGGTCAATGCCCCCAACCTCGGTGAACATTTTTGAGGAAGGTGCCGAAATTGTCAGTTTCAAACTCGTGAAGGAAGGCGTATTCGATAAGAATGGATTGTATGAATACATGATAGACAAGCCTGCAAAGTACCCAGGAAGCTCCGGATGTCGGAATATCCGAGATGTTGAAAGCGACTTGAAAGCAGTAAGCACAAAATGAAATGCACCTCCACGGAGTCTTGAGATTAGTTGTCTCTCTAGCAAATTGCTGCCAACTACAAAGGCATCCAGCTGATCCACCAGAGTATGTCTTCTGTCTATATATGCTGCAAGTATGTCGATTCGACCCTTTCTTACAGTCGTGGAGGATTATGGCTTGAAAACCGTCCAAGAATACATGTATCACATCCGAAACAACGCAGAGAGTTCTGTGCGTAATCTTCTGCGGGACGTTGCGAGGAAACTTGGCACAAATGTCCTGAGCGCGGTTGATTATTTGGATGATGGTTCCCCGGCATGTCCCCTCTACCGCATTTATTACAGTTGAACGTTCCAACTCATCGCTGGAAATTGCAGATCTGTCTTCGGGTCGAAATAAATGAGGGCAACGGCTCTGCTGTATTCGACTTCGAAGGCACGGGATGCGAGGTTCGCGGAAACCTCAACTCACCCATTTCGGTCGTCCACTCTGCTGTAATATATTGCATTCGTGCCATGCTAGACGTTGATATCCCTTTGAACGCGGGTTGTCTGGTCCCCCTTGACAGTAATTCTCTCCCCTTTCCATCATGATTGTCGTTGAGTTTGTATTTGTAGTTCGGATACCCAAAGGCAGCTTATTGGCGCCGTCACGCACTGCGGCAGTTTGTGGAGGAAATGTATTGACGTCACAGCGCATCGTAGACGTAGTATTACGCGCATTCAATGCCTGTGCAGCTAGTCAAGGATGCACGAATAATCTCACATTCGGTGCAGGCGGCAAAGATAGCGATGGGCGGGCCGTCGCAGGGTGGGGTTACTACGAGGTACGTGTGCGCGCATACTTCTTGAATGTGGATAGTGACCAACCAGCCAACCTAGACGATTGCGGGAGGTTCGGGCGCTGGCCCGAATTGGCATGGGACATCGGGAGTTCACACGCACATAACAAATACACGTATCGGCGATGTCGAATTGCTCGAGCGACGATACCCAGTGCTCGTGCATACCTTTGGACTACGCCAGGGCTCTGCTGGTCCTGGAAATTTCCGCGGCGGGGAAGGCGTGATCCGGGAACTCGAGTTTATGGAGCCATTGCAGGTGTCTATCCTCTCCGAGGTACGCGGCTGATTTGAGTCAACCTTGACCTGGCAAAATTTAATTGTTCCCGTAGCGGCGGACGCGCGCGCCATACGGTCTAGAAGGTGGTGAACCTGGAGGACTTGGGCGCAATACTTGGATCAAGCAGGGACGCAAGGAGGATGGGGACATCCCCGAAGGCGGTTCACTGAATTCACGAGAGATTAACATTGGTGGGAAAGCCACGGTCCGCATGGGTAAAGGAGACCGTTTACGAATCGAGACACCTGGTGGAGGTGGATGGGGCCTTCCTACTGCAGCTGAAGGTGAGGGACTGCAAGGAGACGCGGCGGAACATGTCAGGGGTTGGGCAGCCCGGGGTAGTCTTGCAGAGCGGGAGGCAGCACAAGCAGGATTCTGAAGTGTATGACGTAATCAAGACCATGTACAATGATCACGTGATGTTGGATTTAGGCGCGTCGCGTCGCGTCGACCGACAACGGCCAGCCACTGTCCAAACAAGTGAAGGAACGAATGCGACAACGCGATTGATACCCGACGCACGCGGCGCATTTTACAAATAGACATGACATCGCAGCCTACAATTACTTCACTTCTCAACTCTCTACACACCCACCTCCAAACACAGACTCAATTACTTCCCACTCTCCATGCTCAGCTCGGTCTCCCTCCCACCGCCCTCGCAGACGAGCTATCTTCTTTGCAAAAAGCCCTTACACGCTGCGTCGAGGATCAGATTGGCTGTAGAAGGAAGCAAGTACACGAGCTAGAAGAGCGTTGTGAGAATCTAGAGTCGGAATGCCATAGCTACAGCATCGCCCTCGGTCCTTCAGCAAAGGGCTTGGAAATTACCGCCACGGAACTACGCAGGGAGCCTGTACTTCCCAGAAGACATGATCAACTCGCTGAACTTCAGGAGAAGCTACGGCAGGTGAGCAGCCCTTATTGGCGTCGTTTGACGCTTGCTGACCTTGACTCAGCTATATCACACGAAAGTTGAGCAACTGATCGCTCTCACCACTCGCCTGGTCGCCATGTCACGCATCGTTGGAGACAGTTTTTTTCCTGAAGACGTCCTTGATCGTTCAATAGCTTGCAACACCGGTGTGACATACCAGGATGTAAGCCCCGAACGATTCTCAAAACTAGAGAAAGAGCTTGTACGGGGAAAGGGTGAAATAGTACGTCTCATCTCGTCCCTTACACGTTACCTGGTTTGTTAATGCGACTTTGTCAGTCCAAGCGTCTCAACCAACTGTCAACAGTATTCATCCAGATTGACTGGCTTCACACCGAGCTCGGCATCGTACCACCTACGCTTGAGGACCTTCCCTCGTCGTCATCATCGTCATCATCAAACTCCCTCGGTGTACCCCCTGTGTCTCGCCCGCCCTCTGCTATGGGGTTTAGTAGGGCATCACCCTCGGATCCTTTTGTACGAACGCCAACGCCTGGCTCGCGATCTAAACCCCCATCGCTATTTCCCACATCCGATTCCTCCGAGACTGAGATCGAATACCAGCGTGTATTTGCACGTTTCGTTGCACAGCTTGACGAAGCCGATGATGAATCTCTCGCAGGGCGCTGCGTGGGTCTTGAAGGCGTCGAGCCAACTCCTGGCCTCCTTGCTTGGGCAGAGGCAACTCGTGGTGCACTTGAAGATCTTCAGCGCCGCCGCGAAGCGCACATCCAAGCTATGTATGACCAACTCGAGGGGCTGTGGCGGCGGCTGGGCGTTCCAGACGCTGCAATGGACGGATTTGTCGACGCTCATCGTGGCAGCACGGAAGAAACGATCCGCGAGTATGAAGCCGAGCTCGAGCGCATGCTCGAATTGAAGCGTGAACGCATGAGCGCATTTGTGGAAAATGCGCGAGGCGAAATTGCTAAGCTTTGGGATGAACTCCTTATCGGCGAGGAGGAGCGGGCAGATTTCACGCCGTACTTTGACGGTGAGTTTCCCACTCCAGGCTGCTATAATGAGCTGTTGTGACTCTGCTTTATAGATGAACATACCGAAGAATTACTACTCATCCATGAAGAAGAGATTAGGCGGCTCAAGGAAGAACGACGGACAAAGGCCCATCTTCTCCCGAGCGTACGCAAATATTTCGACATCTGTGGGGAGGAGAAGGAACTTGCCAATGCAGCGTCTGACCAGAGTCGTCTCCTTGGGAGGGGTCCACGAGACCCAGGCCGACTGTTGCGTGAGGAAAAGATGCGCAAGCGTGTCCAGAAAGAGAAGCCAAGGGCAAGTTTACTCTTATCCACAAGCAAGATGCGGTGGCACTGATAACGATTCCAGCTCGAAAAAGACCTCCTCACCTCCATTCCTGCATGGGAAGCGGAAGCTGGTCGCCCTTTTCTTGTGCACGGCGAGAGTATGCTACAAATACTGCTCAGTGTAGCTGGTGCCGCCGCCGACAAGGAGAACCGTCGAGGTGCGAAAGCGCGTGCAGGTTCCGTGCCACCCCGTGCGACAACGCCCAATTCTGCACCTGGAAAGGGTGTGGTCACACCGGCCGTCCGTCCAGCGTCTAGCATGGGTCGTGCACAGTCAGTACCGAGTAAACGGCCGCGGCTCGCAGAGACCAACGTACCACAACAAGCCGCAGCATTCGTACCACGTTCTGCGAGTGGTGCTAGCGCAGGCACTAGTACGGGTCGTCACCCGCCAAGCAAAATCGCGATGCCGGTGCCCGTTCGCGCGTCTAGCTTTTCGATACCGGCGCCCCGCGCAGCATCAGCCACTGCTGTCCCAAAGCAACACGCCGCACTTGGGATCGGGCGTCCACCGTCGAGGGAACCAATGGCT